>JAKOGI010001823.1:17500-140000 GCA_029747015.1 Carnegiea gigantea | reverse complement strand
AATAACTGTTAATGTTTCTGCGTGCATCTGTAAGAGGAGCACACAAAGAGATGGGAAGAGTACAGGAACTCTTAGCTGTCCATGGACGACACTTCCCAATACGCTCCACTTTCAGAATGCAACATTTGGGTACAAGCAAACCTCAATAGCAATGGTCACGTGTATGGCTTTGGCGCTGATATGGTTGTGATAACGTGGCAGTCTTGCCTATCAGTTTCCATTCATTCTTCCTTTGTCAACAACTAAGATACACACAAAATGGCGTCCAGGTTAAACGAGAATGTTATTAAGATAGTTGAGGATGCTCGTGAAGAAGAGCATCATAAAAAGATTGAGGAGGATGTGAGAGCAAAGCTCACTGCACAATAACAATCAGTGGGCTAGCAACACTTAAAATTGAGTTGGCTCAAGAAAAAGTTGCAAGGGAGCGAGAACGGAAGAAGGCGAAGAGCAAGATCAGCAAGCTCTGGTGTTTCTTCAACAGTCAGCGAGCGGAGTCCTCATTGACACCTCCAAACACGATCCCTTTAGAAGATGATGATGATGAAGATGAGTGTTGATGATAAGGAGACAACTAATTTGGGTGATGACTCCCATGAATAGTAGGTTGTGCCATCTTTGACCTTGGTCCATTGTTAGTATCTTATGTTGTTAGTTTCGGATGAGTTTTGTTATGTGACTTCAATTTGTGCTTGAACTACTTATTACATATTAGAACAATGCTACTCGTCAATTGGTATTGTATTTTAATAACTGACGGTGTTATTAAATTCTGAGCAAAATTACATCATTAATTTTATCATATTATTTTGTTCACTTGTTCCACGTTGCATAATTTAGAAATGCCAAAATTTTCAACATTTAAGATAAATTTTGACAGATTTAATTCTTTGAAAAAATTACGTCATTAATTTATCATATTATTTTGTTCCCGTTATTTTTCTGTAATCTTGTTGAAAATTTTACTTTTAATAAAATCATTTAATTCTTCACAGATAGATGTGCATATATTCTTCATTATCCGTTGTTTCTTCCGTTTATACCGACTTCTTTATGACCTTACCTAAATAGGATATGTTCTATAGGCTCGCCCCTCAGTGTGCTTGATTTCTAAGGAGACCAGAAAACAAATACCGACTTCTTTGTGTTTTTAGGCCACATAAGCCAATTCAATCAAGTAATTAATATGCACATGTCAAATGATATTTTCCCCCTTGAAAATCAATTGGCAGTTTGTCAATTTCACTAACTTAAATGCATGTTTAAAGGCCTTCTTTTTTTTTTTTTTTTTCCTGGGTGATAGGAACTACGTCTATAAGGCTACAATTTTCAACTTCTTATAACTTCTTACAACTTCTTACTTCTCTAATAAATTTTTACAACTTTTTATATCCTCGTACATCTTCTTATATATCATTGCATCTTCTTACGTATCCTTTACAACAATTATTGACGAATGTGTATTTTTAGTACTTGTCTATGATATGTTTAATTGATAATAAGTGTTTTGTAACATTGTAGTTGTCATTTTTTCCCCTCATATTTGTTCAACGTGTATAATATTAGTATAAACATAGTATTTTTTAGGGGAATTGACACCGATAATCTAAACTATTAGAGGTATCAACACGAATAATCTAATCTGAGAAAATTATGGTGAACAATTTGACCTTTGGCCCTATTTTTTGTGAGCGTACTAGCAAAGAGTTTGGGGGTAAGCTTGACTCGGCTGTGCTTTGATATAAATATTCTCACATCAGATTATTTACAAAAAAATAAGGTCAAAGGTTGGGCTATTTACTGTAATTTTCTCAGGTCATATCATTTGCATCGACACCCTTGAAAATTCATATTATTGACGTCAATTTTCCTAATTTTTTATATACTATAAATATGAAAAAAAATTTATACATTTTAATGAACATAATATTTGTATAAACATTAGTTCAAAATTTTATGATAAATATAATATTTGTTCAATAAATATAACATAACAAGCCTATATGTTGAATTGAATTATATCATCGAACAAATATAGAGAAAATAGTTAAACATGCGTATATTTCAAATTATAACACAAACATTGTTCATGTTTGAGTTTCGACATGAATAATAGAAGAAAACAGTCGAATTTTAGGTGACGAAAGTATTTTGGCTAGGTGATGAAAGTATTTTGGCTATTTTATCACTAAATTGATACATTAGGTTCAAATTGGCTCATATATTTTCCATCTCTCTTTTTTTCTAACACAAAAAATAAAATTCCAAAAACTAAATATCATTACTTCGAAAGTTCGTATATTTCATGAATATTAGCTTAATATTTTGAGAGGTTTATTTTTATAATTTTTTGGTAAGGTTATCTTTAAAATATTAATTTTTATTTGCTACATTTAAATAGTTTTTAATTTTAAGGGTTATATACAATTTTGTTGAGAAAACTCGTTATTTTATGTTCAAGGGATTATTTTAATTAAAGAAGTTTTTTTTTTTTTCATTTGGATATAGATAGGTGAACTAATGTTTTAAAAAAACTCAAGTTTTGTACATATTTGTTCTAGAAATTTGTGGCCAAATATTTATTTTATTGTTATTTAATTGACCTCTTTAAATGTTTATTCTCATATATTATGTTATTTCACTATTACTTTTGCTCATGGAGAACAATAATTGTAGATAATTGAAATTTATTTGTCTCTACCTATTTAAAAATAATTTGTTTGGTCAAGGCACGAAACTAATTTCATAAATATCACTGACATATTGCACGTAATTTATTTTCATGAAATAAACCTATTTCACAAATATTAATATATTAAAGACAAAAAATTATACGTGCAGATCTAGAAATTAATATGCATACAATTTTTTAATAATTATACAATTGCTTATATCTATCCTTACAATTTTTTACGATTTTTTACATGTTCTTACATTTTCTTACAACTTCTTATAATTTCTTACAATTCTTCCTTGCAACTTCTTACAGATATTTACAAATTCTTGCAACTCGTTTCATTTTTTTACAACTTACAGTTGTATCTTATTGCAAAAAAAGAACATGCCAAAAGTCATTTATCTTATCAATGAGAAATAAATTGCACTTAATTATATTGTACGGTGCCTTCTCATGTGTGAGTCATTACTCTAACCTAATGCATAACACAAACTAGAAAAAAAGCAGTGTATTGATATTATGTCGTCAAACATCCAATAATTAGAAATTAATTAACCAAGAAAAATATAAAATTAAACTCTTTTCTCTCTTGCTCTCGTGTCCTCTTCTACCCCATCAAAGAGCTGCTCTAATAGCTATAACTATGGATGATAAACCCTAATTTTCTCATATTTGAACATTTTCGTGGCTAACCAACCCTCAAACCCTTGACCCCTTAAATTTGTGACGAAAACCACAAAACCAACTGGGACAAGGCAGGATGGTTCATATTTCAACATTTTATTTAGTGTATTAGGAGATTTACTAGTAATTTTATTTCTACTTTTAATAAAATATCTCTGTCTCGTGAGAATTTTTCTTTTTTGGGGGGGGGGGGGGCGTGGAGTTTGGGTTTCATGTTTCAATGTGAGTTTCTCTCCTTGGTGCAATTTTTTTTTTTTTTGATTATTTAGTTGTGCATGGCCCGAGCAATATTAAAGAAAAATAATATAATCACTAGACAGTTCAAAACAACAGCTAGTACACCTTAAAGAGTACAAACCAATTACAACTAGACTCAGAGTTTCAACGCACACAACAACTAAAATAGCCACCTATTTGCCAAGAGATAACCTAAGAACGTACGTCTCTGGCCTGTCGTTTGTTTTTCAACGCTTTTCTCAAACTTCTTGTTATTCTTCTAACTACCGGGGTTTCATCATCGATAATAGAAATGCCAAGCCTTTTTTCAAGCTGTAAAGCTTCTTCCGCAATTTCAGTAGGGGTGGGTGAATTATGACTTGATTTTGAAATCTTCTACCACTCTTCTTGTCCTTGCTAGAAAGTTTACGTTGTTCACTGTTCTTATGGAGTTGAAGTTCCATTTCAAGAGAACTACCAAAAGGGCATAAGGAGCTAGCAATCTCTTCATCAGCATCTGGGAGGTGAGCTTTCCAACATAAATCGGACGACACTGAGCATTATTTAAAGGTTGAGTAATGATCTTACTATTATTTGAGAGTCCTTCATGAACATCTTTGTCCACAGCCTCAGTAGCATTTTTTTGACCTTCTAACTCATTGTCATTCGGGTTACTCAGTAGGGCTTATTTATAAGGGGATCCCAAATCTTGATTGGGAACATTTGTGACTTTGGGAACCTACTTCCAAACGAGCTTCCTTTTAGTAGGGTCGCTCCCCATTCTTCCCCTAACTGGCATTCTTTTTTGGAATCTCGCCCACATAACATGCAATTTACAATTACTGACAATTTTACCATTCAACTGATCAATAGCTTTTCAACCCTCTTAAATGTCAGCAAATCTGATAAAATTATATTTTCTACTGGATTTTCTTCCAACATGGTTTGGAATGTATGCATCCAAAATCTCTCCAAAACTACCAAACAAATTCTTAAAACTGGTAATACTCAAATCATTTGGTAGATTATCAACAAAGATAGAGAAGACTTTTGAGTTATTACCTAAAGTTTCAGCAATAGGTTCTCGATTTGGCATTGAAGCACGTCTACTCGACGCTCGAGAAGGGCGCACCTTTCCGGCACACCTGAAATGGTGTCGACCAATCGGAGCCTGGACAGGAAGGGATGACTGTTCCGACGGAGGAAACCAATGAAGCCAGGAAAAGCAAGAGGGGCACCAAGGGCAGAACCACGACGGCTGGGCGGTAGGAACGGGCCAGACGGCCGTTGGGACTGGGCCGACGGCGGTGGGAGGAGGAGGGAACCACTTCATATCTCACCAGCTGGCCGAATACCAAAGAGTTGCGTTGTTACCGGGGAAAGACGCTCTCTCTCATCGGGATTGGAATAGTCGCTTGAAATTACTCTCAAAACAAGCCAAGGGATCACCTTTATGCAAGTTGTCGTGCATTTGAATATTTCAAAGTTACAAGCACAGTTGGATCTTTTCGTATGAGATTGCTTGTCTTAAATGGGTGATGAATGGACATTGAAATTTCATATGGTTTTATTATGACAATATTTATTTCAAGCATGTTATATCATGTCAAATGGATCCTTACCCCAGAAAATTAAACTATAACTCGCCCACATTCAAAAAAGAAGCAACAACATTGAAGAACATGATTATTAACAAGAACTATGCTACAATTTTAGAGTTGAGCAGGATTACCTTTACCATTAACTTTCTGGAGATTATGACTTATTTTAATAGCAATTTAAATTTATTTTTGTGAGACAATTTTCATTGTAAATGTTATATGACTTATAATTGTCAATTTATAATACCTCATATTGTTATATGCAAACCTTATAACCATTAATTTACCAATATTTCAACACCAGTAAAATAAAATAGAGTTAGAGATGATGTGCATAAAGTGCTGATAAAACAAAATAAAATAAAAATGAAGAGTCCAGATATGATTAGCCTCCTAGATTTGTCTGTCCTTTGATTTGGATCAAATGCGTTTCTGGCATGTGGCTGAACAGTAGCCATCATGGATAAAGAGCCATAAAAGGTGCAAATACATTTTGGACTTTTGAGCATTGCATTGTACTTTCCTACGTTTTTTTCTTCTCCTTTCTTTTCCCAAAGGCTGTCCATTTCCCTTCTACAAAATCTACCAAAAAAAGAAGATAATTAAAGGCAGATGGGGGAAAAAAAAAAAATGAGGGTTTTGGTTTTGGAAATTAAATCAACCTCTCTTATTTAAATCGAGTATTGTATTTACCAAAACAAAAAATAAACAGACAAAAGGAAGAATCAACCGGTTAAAATACCTATGAATATCACAAGACATATGATAACCAATAGTTAATTGAGGTAATTCTTGAATAAAGCCAAAGGATTAAGAGCTAGAACATGTTGTTTTCAACTTATAGCATGTACTTATCATAAGTATTTATCAAATTTCAGCACAACTCAGTATAGTTAAGTATAATTCAGCATCATTCAGCGTAATTCAGTTCATTCAGTACAATTCAACACTTGTAAAAGTATTTAATTGTTAAGTGATGATAAAAAGATGCTCACCTATTCTTTATCAATGATTGGACATAAGTTACTAATAATATTAATAGGTTTATTATTGTCATTATAAAATTTATTTAAAATTAATTTTTTTTTTTTTACATTAAGTAATGATATAAAATGCTTCACGCTTTTAAGTACAACATAAGAAATATAAATATTATTATACTCATAAAATGTATATTATTTGATGAATTATTAGATTATATAAATACGTAGATTTTGCCATAAATTATATAAAAATTACATACTTATTTTAGGAATGTAATTAAAATAGAAAAATAAATTCTTTAAAAAATATTGCTAATTATGATTAATAATTTTATCGCCAATTTTTATGTCTAACATATTCTTATATCTAATGTTTACCCTATCTCTTGATTAAAGGGAAAAAAAAAAAAAAAAAACCCTATTTTGTTCTCCTCCTAACATCTCACTAATAAATGAAATTTACTTTCTTGTGGAGAACCCAACCCCCACTATTTGTTACACCTGCTACAGTAATGTTGACTTTCAATTTACTGACAACAACCCAAAATTTGTATTCTAGGTACTTTTTCTAATTGTAATTATTTTCAAAATTGAATTAATTTTGCAATCGATGGCTAAGGATCCAGAAAATTATTGTGTTAATAATAGCAACTATAAACTAAACATGTATTAGCAAATTATTTGTATATTATGCATATTGTTAAAAAAAAAGTCATTTAAAATTTAATTTACAACAATCATATTATATAAAATACAATTCATTGGAAAATGATATTATTCTATTATAACATAAATAAATATGTATTCACAAGTGTTCATTTTGGATGTGCACGACTGTTATGCAACTATATAAATATATTTTCATACTTAATTATAATGAACTCATAATTATTCAGCATGATTTAACATATTTTGATATATGTCAACAATAAACACTAAGAAGTACTTATTATTCGTTCAAAAAACACGTCTCAAACAATACACCCTTCATAGGAAAAAAAATTGTAGCTATTTAAAAATTGAACCACATCAATTGGGATAAATTGTGTTGGAGATACTTCATGTAAAAAGGGGGGCGGGGGGTTAAGATGAAGAGAAGAGAAAAATATTCATGACTTATGAGCAACGGCATAGGCAATGGGCTGAAGCCTAAGGTCTAGAGCCTAGAGCCTATTTATAGGACTATGAATGAGTTAGGATGGGCCCCCTCCTTCAGTTTTGGAGTGCTAGTGATGGGCTTCGGCCTCTATTTGGTCCTATTTAGTTAGGCCTGTACGGCCCTATTACGTTTTGTCTAGATGCTCTTTTCCAGGCTTGTGTACTTATGGCAACGCCACACTTTCGTTCGTTGGACTTTCACGTCCCTCAGCAGCACTCATTACCTTTTTCCTTTTTCTTTTTTTGTCATTTATTGGTTATCGGGTCTTTGATCGTAATTGGTAAAAATTGGTAAATAGGGTTTTTTGGACTCTAATTCTACTTCATTTTCATGCCGGTTGATATATCTTCCACCCTGACCCTACGGGGACCTTCGAATTTTGGGATTAGACTTGACCGACAAACCTTTCCTATACAAAATATGAGATTCTTCATTGAGTTTTATTTCCACCATAAAGTTCAATATTAAATATCTTATTAAACGAAAGACCAAACGACTACAGCATGTTCTAATGAAAAGTATCGCAATTACAAATATTCTAGTTGCGTAATATAGCAACTCTACAATTAGTTAATCAAAAAAACTACTCCAAACATCAGGAAAAGGCATGAGAACGTTAAGAGCAAGTGAGATTTGAAGAGGGGGAGTGAAAGTGGGCTACGAGGATGCGAGAAAATAGAAAGCCAAAAGGGACTCGACAAATGAAACTCAAAGCCTTTTGTTTTGATGTAAATCATTCTATAAAGTGCGAGTTAGTAGGTCAGGTTAGAGAGCTAGAGTCTCTACTCGAGCCTGACCGTCATCATAATCAGGTTCCTTCAATTTGAAGGTCGAGACAGGTCAGGCCGGATCCCAACCCGTTGATCAAGTATAGGATGTGATGAGAAGGAATAGACGGGATGAGGACGGAATGAGAAGGAATTTTTTTTGTTAAAAGATTTTGAAGAAATGGGAAGAATTGGAAAAGAACGAGAAAGGATGGGAAATTTTTTGTTAGGAGAGAATAAAAAGGGTGGGAAAGAATAGGAAAAATTGGATGAAATAAGATTTTTCTTGGAGGTATGAGCCGGAAAAAACTGAAATCAATAGAATGGAACTGAAAGAGACAGCAACACTTAATTTACCCAAAAAAGAAGAGCCCCATAAGATAACAAATGCGTAATCATCTCACCAATTTGTGTAAACGCACTCTTTGTTGTGTTTTTACGATGTAAGGTATAAACACTTCTACTGTGCAACAAGGGAGGCTTGTTTTGTTTTGTTTTTTGATTTTTTTTGGGGGGGGGGGAGCAATAAGAGAGTTGAATAAATCGAATTTAAAACTTGTCATATTTCTAATTATAAATAGGACATTGATTTATATGTTTTAAATGGATTATATATGGATCAAAATCTCCATTATTATGTCTCAAGTAAAATTCATTTAAGATGAACTCATCTTATTGTACACGAATTAAAAGTCCCCAAAGATAATTTTAAAAAAGGTTATTACCGCTAAGTAAAATTTAAATTTTGTAGGAAAATTTGTGATTTAAAATTTATTTTATAATTTTTATAGGTTTCTTTATGTCCGGGTAATTTTCCGGTAGTCACCTTATGATCATCTACCTCCCACTCGTGCTCATTCAATTTATTAAAAAATCCATATCGTATTGTTGAGATTCCTTCCTTAATTGGCAGGAATTCTCCTAGAAGAAGTGCAAACGGAAGGTTTCAACATTTATTTTTAGTAAAAGGTTAACGCTAACGTAACTTTAGCATTCAATAATTCTGTGGTAAGAAACTGTTTTGCAATCTTATAAATAGTAGAATATTTTTCTTTTGTAAATATAACACAATCAAGTGATAAACACTTGAAGGAGAAGCCACCAGAAATTGGTGAGAGAGAGTTCCATCAAAATTAGGTGAGAGAATTTTTGTATACCATCTGAGTGGGTGGGATATTGAGAGTATATTCTCTAAATTATCTAGAGGAGTTGCATTTGTAATCCTACTATAAAATAGTAAAAGTATTTTTGGACTGACAGTCCCGTGGTTTTTACCTTCATTTTTGGAGGGTTTTCCACGTAAAAATTCGTATGTCTCCATCTACAATATTTATTTATTTTTATTGCCCATTTTAATTGCACAAAGAGGGAAAAGAATTTGTTTCCGCATTATTCCGTCTTTTCCCAACAGTGGTATCAGAGGCAGGTTGAGCAACCATATTCTTGTGTAATCAAAATGGAGGGTGTTGTCACTTATGATGGTGACATGATCAAACTTACTGCAGACAATTACCCCTATTAGAAGGCGATGATGGAGGACCATCTAATTTGCAAGGACCTTGCTGAGCCTATTTTGAATAAAAATATGCCAGAAGGTAAAAATGAAAACGAGTGGAAGTTGTTGAATCGCAAAGCAGTTGCAATAATTCGAAAGTACATAGACAGAAGTTTGTTTGAGCATGTGTCAAATTTTAACAATGCATATGAACTTTGGACAAAACTTGAGTCATGGATCCAAAAGAAGATGCCGCGCAATAAAGCGCTGCTTGTAAGACGATTGGTGAAGCTCAAGTATAGCGACGGACAAATTATGATTGAGCACTTGAATAATTTTAAGGGGCTTATAAATCAATTGGCAAAGATCGAGATGAAGCTTGATGACGAGTTGCAGGCACTACTGCTTCTCAGTTCATTGCCCGAGAGTTGGGACACATTGGTAGTTACATTGAGTAACTCCGCCCCAGCAGGAAAACTCACTATGGATACTGTGACAGATAGTCTCTTAAATGAAGAAGCAAGGAGAAAGGAAAGAGGCATCACAGTACAATCTGAAGCCAACTTTGTTGACAACCGTTGTAGAAGTGAGAACCGCAGGAAAAATAAGGGACGTGACAAGTCCAGGGGGAGATCCAAATCTCGCCCTAAACTAGTTTGTTATTACTGTGGCAAGCCAGGCCACAAGAAATCTGATTGTCGATATTACAAGAGAGATCAGAAGGCTGGAAAAGTTAAGGCAGATCAAATTGAACACAAGAAAGAAGATAAAAGCGTTAATGCTGTAGCAGCCAAAGATGACAATGAGGTGTTCCTCATTGAACAAGAAAATTATCTCAATCTAGCATATGATGATTGTCAATGGATTGTTGACTCAGGTGCTGCCTTCCATGTCACTCCACATGAACATTTTTTCTCATCTTACCAAGGTGGTGATTTTGGTAAGGTAAAGATGGGAAATCAAGTTTCAAGCAAAATCGTTGGTGTTGGTGACATCACCTTAATAACTAACACAGGATGTAAGCTCATGTTAAAAGATGTAAGGCATGTCCCAGATATGCGCCTCAATCTTATATCGGCAGGAAAACTTGATGATGTCGGTTTGGTTAATCACTTTGGTGGTGGAACATGGAAGCTCACCAAAGGAAGCCTAATAATCGCTAAAGGAAAAAAGGAAGGCTCCTTGTACTTCATGCGAGGAAAGTTGTGCAAGGAAGAGGTTAATGTTGCCTATGACAACTCAAATTTGGAGTTATGGCACAAAAGACTCAGCCACATGAGTGAAAAAGGATTACAAATCCTTTCTAAAAAGGATATCCTTCCCAACATAAAAGGTAAATCCCTTGAGCCTTGTATAGATTGTTTGGCTGGCAAACAGCATAGGGTGGCGTTTCAAAAAACTATCCGACCTACTAGAAGAAAACATATTCTTGATTTGGTTCATAGTGATGTATGCTCTATGATTGAAAAGTCACTTGGCGGAGCATTATACTTTGTTACTTTTATTGATGACCATTCAAAAAAGGTTTGGGTCTCTTTGCTGAAAACAAAGGACCAAGTACTTGAAGCGTTCAAGGAGTTTCAAGCTAAGGTAGAACGTGAAACTGGGCGAAAATTGAAGTGCGTTCGAGCGGACAATGGTAGAGAATACCGCGGTCCCTTTGAATCATATTGAAAAGTATATGGGATCAGGTTGGAGAAAACACCACCGAAGACACCTCAGTTAAATGGCTTAGCTGAGAGAATGAATCGGACTATAGAAGAAAGAGTTCGTTGTATGCTTTCTCACGCTAAACTCCCTAAATCCTTTTGGGGGGAAGCTGTGAAGACTGCTGTTGGTATAATCAACCTTTCACCATCAGTTCCTTTGGATGGTGCTATCCCAGAGGAAATTTGGTCTAGAAAGAAGGTGTCATACAACCACCTGAAAGTGGTTGGCTGTCAAGCATTTGTCCATATTCCTAAGGACGAGCGAGCCAAACTTGATTCAAAAACAAAGGAGTGTATTTATCTCGGATCACCAAGAGATGAATTTGGCTACCGACTTTGGGATCCTATAAATAGAAGAATTGTAAGAAGTCGAGATGCCATATTCTTTGAAGACCAAACCATGGAAGATTTTAAAAAGAAAAAGCCTAAACACAGAGTTGTTAGAGATTCTGACAGTGGTCCATCCCCTATGGTTCATGATAATACCGGGAAGGATACAACCGAAAATAATAATGAGACTAGCTCAAATGACGACCCTGCCTCCTCCTCCAATGATGATTAAGAGGAAGGTCATTATGAGTCAACCAGATCTGATGTTGAATCCGTCGAGGAGATATATCAACAAGAGCCCCAGTTGAGACGATCTACCAGGGAAAGAAGACCATCCACAAGGTATAACCCAAGTGAATACGTAACTCTCACAGATGAGGGGGAGCCTCAGAGTTATGAAGAAGCAATGGCTGATAGCCATAAGGTAGAATGGGTGAAAGCCATGCAAGAAGAAATGAAATCCTTGCATGAGAACCATACATATGATCTAGTGGAGTTGCCTAAGGGAAGAAAGGTCTTGAGAAACAAATGGATGTACAGACTCAAGAATGAGGCGAGTAACCCCAGACCGAGGTATAAAGCTCGTCTAGTAGTGAAAGGTTTCAATCAGAAGAAAGGGATAGATTTTGAAGAAATATTCTCTCCTGTTGTGAAAATGTCTTCAATCCGAGTTGTCCTTGGTCTAGCAGCTAGTCTAGACTTGAAAATAGAACAACTCGACGTCAAGACTGCGTTTTTACATGGTGACCTAGAGGAGGAAATATACATGGAGCAACCTGAAGGGTATGAAGTTGTAGGTAAAGAAAATTTGGTGTGCCGACTTCAGAAGAGCCTCTATGGTCTTAAACAAGCACCTCGACAATGGTACAAGAAATTCGATTCTTTTATGGCTAAGCTGATTTCAAGAAGACACTAACTGACCATTGTGTCTTCGTAAAGAAATATGCTGGTGGGGATTTCATTATATTGTTGCTTTATGTTGATGATATGTTAATAGTTGGGCATGATCCAAAGAAAATTTATGCTTTAAAGAAGGCGCTGAGTAAATCATTTGCAATGAAGGATTTGGGAACAGCAAAGAAGATCATTGGGATGAAAATAACTCGAGATAGATTAAGGAAGTTATTATGGTTATCCCAAGAGAGCTATGTTGAAAAATTATTGGAAAGATTCAAGCTAAGTATGAAGCAAAGTCCAACAAGTAAGAAAGATAAAGAAGAAATGAAGAATATTCCTTATTCATCTGTTGTTGGTAGCCTAATGTATGCTATGATATGTACTAGGCCTGATATTGCTTACGCTGTAGGTGTCGTAAGTCGATTCAATCCAGGAAAAGAACACTGGACAGCGGTGAAATGGATACTGAGATATCTTAGGGGCACAACCAAGAAATGTTTGTGCTTTGGTAAAGGAAAACCCATGTTAATGGGTTACACAGATGCTGATCTAGCCGGTGATATCGATTCTCAGAAATCAACTTCTGGGTATTTGACTACTTTTGCAGGGGGCAGTGTCTTGGCAATCTAAGCTCCAAAAATATGTTGCCCTGTCAACCACCGAGGCTGAATATCTTGCAGCCACTGAAGCATGTAAAGAGATTATATGGATGAGAAATTTTCTACTCGAATTGGGCTATAAGCAAGACAAATTTGTATTGCGGTGTGATAGTCAAAGTGCTATACATTTGGCCAAGAACTCCACTTTTCACTCTCGTTCGAAACATATTAATGTTCGCTATCACTGGATACGGGAAGTATTAGAAGATAAACTCCTACAACTTGAGAAAGTCCACACTGATGAAAATTGATCGGACATGATGACCAAGGTGTTAGCAACCAAAAAATTTGAAAACTGTTGCAAAGGTGCTGGTGTGATATTCCCCAATTAAGTCAGGAAGGGGGAGATTTGTTGAGATTCCTTCCTTAATTGGCAGGAATTCTCCTAGAAGAAGTGCAAACAGAAGGTTTCAACATTTATTTTTAGTAAAAGGTTAACGCTAATGTAGCTTTAGCATCCAATAATTCTGTGGTAAGAAACTGCTTTGCAATCTTATAAGTAGTAGAATATTTTTCTTTTGTAAATATAACACAATCAAGTGATAAACACTTGAGGGAGAAGCCACCGGAAATTGGTGAGAGAGAGTTCCATCAAAATTAGGTGAGAGAATTTTTGTGTACCATCTGAGTGAGTGGGATATTGAGAGTATATCCTCTAAATTATCTAGAGGAGTTGCATTTGTAATCCTACTATAAAATAGTGGAAGTATTTTTGGACTGACAGTCCCGTGGTTTTTACCTTCATTTTTGGAGGGTTTTCCACTTAAAAATTCGTATGTCCCCATCTACAATATTTATTTATTTTTATTGCCCATTTTAATTGCACAAAGGGGGAAAAGAATTTGTTTCCGCATTATTCCGTCTTTTCCCAACACGTATTTCTATAAAATTGTTATTTCACTCAATGTGTTTTGCTCATTCATCGAACTCTCTTGTTGGAGAATTTTGACGGGATTTTTCTGCCGTTGTAGATTTGGGGATGGTGGCTCTTTCATATCCCTTATCTTGTGCGATTTTGTTGCTGTGGGGTGAGAGATTTTAGGGAAGGCGATTTTTCTGTTTAGCCACGGTTTTGAGCAGCAAAGGCAATTGGTTTACCCAATTTTGAGCCAAACCTTTGCAATCCATGAAGGCACGCTTTAAGTTTATGACTTGTATTATAAACGAGTATTTTGAAAAGGAAGGATAAATAATCAGTTCGGCGATTGTCTCTCGCTGTCATCGGAAGAATTCGATACTTAGGCCATATTCGGTAAGATTAGCTGTCTAGGTAGTGCATAGCTGTTCAAGTAGTGGACAACTGTTTAGATAGTGAATAGCGTTTTCAATTTAGCTGTTAGCGAATAGCTGTTTAGATTAGCGGTTGAAACTAATATGTTCGGTAAATTTAATTGTTATGCTAGCTGATTAATGTAAATTTACATAAAACGATATAGGTAATTTCCAAAGATAAAATTTTTAAAGGATATTTTTTGGCTAAAAAATATGAAACGCTACTTTTAAATGTCAAACGTTAACACTATTAGTTTTTCAAAAATGCTGCTTAAAACACTAAACGCTACTTGAAATGCTAGTCAAAACATCAGTTTACTAAACATTAAAAATGAACTAATTAGTGTATTGACCTAATTAAAATGCTAAATGCTATCCAAAATATTATTGCCAAACATGATCTTAGTAATATCTTGGTAGAAGACCACACATGACAAATTTTTTATCAGTGCTGTGGAGCGTTTTTTATCTTAAAATAGCACATAGCTGCTTCTACCTAAGGTACTTCTAAATTCTACTCAAGTTGTTTATATTTTAGAGTGTTATTTACGTTTTATAAGATAATTTTAATAATGATGTGCTTATTTGATGTACATTTCGGTCCGAAATGACGTCGTATATGATGTATTATGATATTATTATTTTATGAACTAGTTTGTGCCCGTGCGTTTGCACAGGGCATCTAAATAGTAGAAATTTAATATAAATATATATTAACATTATAAACAAAGTGGATAATGTTGAACAAAATCAAAAATAAAAATAAAAATTTTTTACAAATAATACTCTAAGTATGCCATTCGATATATGTAAGAAAACTAAGAATTTTTTGATTGGACAAAAAAACTAAGAAATTGAATTTATATAATATATAATCTTAGCTTAAGCAAGATAAGTTTTTTAATTAATCACCTAATTAAATTTATCAATCTTGTAGTATTGACTTCTGTATTTTTGGGGGGGGGAGTTGGTAAATTTACACGCACACTAAAGGAACAATTGAATCTTAATTATATAGAAGGAAAATACGTATGTACCTTACTGTTAAACCATTTTCAAATGTTGATGCATTTTATTTACATATTGCCCCCTTGATTTTTTGGGCCTTACAAAATAAAAGTCAAGCATTCATTAATTATAGTGCCCAAATAAGTTCAAATTTTTGATTCAATGTTTGTGTAGTAGAGAATGAATACACACATGCGCACACGCGCGCGCACACACACACACACACACACACACACACACACACACATATATATATATATATATATATATATATATATATATATATATATATATATATATACACACATACGTATATATTTATTTTACTACAAAAGTTAGATATCAAATATAATACATATAGTGGGGATGAACAAAATTAAGTAATAAAACTTAAAATGCTATTAGAAAAAAATTATAGCTAATAGACAGAAGAAAAATATATACAAAATGTGAATAATTTACAACAATTGTATTAATTAAACTAAAGAGGAAAACCATCAACAATCAAAAGTTTAAAGTTGCATGAGATTAAAAGTACCATAGATTAGAGGAGGGAAGGATGGACAATTAAGTATATTATTATTCTTTGTACTATGAAGATAAAGATATAAAGTTTAGTGTAATTAGTTAAATTACCTGATATTTTTATTCACATTAATGGGCTGTTATATATTAATTTTCATTGGGTATAGTCATTAATTAATGTGACGATAATCTACCAAAAAGAATTTCATAATTGCATCACATATTAAAAAATAATTCCATTAGAGAGAGAGAGAGGGAGGGAGAGAGAGGATTAGGTAGTTTTCACATTAGGGAGGGGAAAAATAGCAAGGTATGGGATATTTTCTTTTTTTCTTCTGAAAAAATTAGTGTATTTTTTGAATGAAACATTGAAATTTCATTTTGGAAGAGATCAATGGACCACATACATCATGCCTCAAATTTTAGTTAAAGAACAGAAGACTTTTTAGCACATTTTATTTTGCTAAGTATAAAATCCATGTGTTTGCACGGGCATCTAAATAGTAAAAATTTAATATAAATATGTATTAACATTATAAACAAAGTGTATAATGTTGATCAAAATTTAAAATAAAAAATAAAATTTTTTACAAACAATACTCTAAGTATGCTATTCGATATTGGAAAGAAAACAAAGAATTTTTTTTGGTTGGATAGGAAAATTAAGGAGTTGAATTTATATAATATATAATCTTAGTGTAAGCAGGATAAGTTTTTTAATTAATCAATTAATTAAACTTCTCAGTTTTGTAGTATTAACTTCTGTAGTTTTGGAGGAAGGAGAATTGGTAAATTTACGTACACACACTGAGGAAAAATTGAATCTTAATTATATAGACGTAAAATACATATACACCATATCGCTAAACAATTTCCAAAGGTTGATGCGTTTTATTTACATATCATCCCCTTGATTTGTTGGGCCTTGCAAAATAAAAGTCAAGCATTAATTATTATACTGTCCAAATATATTCAAATTTCTTTGATTCAATGTTTGAATCGTAAAGAATATATATACACACACACACACACACACACACACACACATATATATACACACACACACGCACGCGCGCGCGCACACACACACACACATATATATAGATATATATGTATGTATGTGTGTGTATATATATACACACACGCGCGCGCGCGCGCGCACACACACACACATATATATGTATACGTTTAGGCCCGACGGCCACATAAGTCGCTTAGTGCGGCAACTCTAATTATTTTCCTCCAACCTATATAAGGAGGTTCTAGGGGATTAACCAAAGTTACTGAGATTAACGCGAAATAAACACTCTCACAGTCTCTCCTCTTCCCCTCTCACGGTTGCCTAACCATCCAGCGGGATTTCGGGTCTAGGACGTGAACCCTAAAGGTGACTCTAGTTGTCACTTCACATTCAGATTGACGTGGGCTATTTCGAACAGATAATTCCGCATTTCGGGTCAGTCATATTTGGCTAACAGTGATATCAGAGTCTAAACTGATCGGATTAGTCCCATTTAAAGCGTTTAATGATATGAGTAGTAAGCATGCTTGTTTTGAGTACATGACTATATGATTAGTCGCTTAATTTTCATAATTATGCAAGTTAATGGCATACTTTTGTGTCTTTAATATCTTGAATTGACTAAAGATCGAAAATTTAGTCATAATAACGGACAAATATATATGCCCAGATCGTAAATTAATTTATGCCCAGATCGCTTAACATGTTTATTTTTTACAAGCATGATTCTTTATGCGATTATGCGTTAATTGAAGTCATGTCTAGATTAATCCAAGTCATGCTAGATTAATATGCGAGCTATAAACATGATTAGTTGATTAATCATCATTATTATGCAAATTAAATGCATATTTTTTAAGTTTCAGGAATGTCAATATGCCCAGATTGATTATTTTACAAGCATGCTCTAATTAATTACAGTATGAGTCTTTTGAGCATGTTTGAGTTACATAATCCACAATTGTGAAACTCCCTCTATACCTCTCTATAAACATCACAATTGCCTATCACCCATACCTTGGTGGTCACAGTGGCGGCAAATCCAGTAAGGCCTCGATGGCCTCCATGGGAACCGCCCAAAACAACATCAAAAAAAAAGAGGGGGGAAAGGGGTAGAAGAGACTCAGATCAAGACCTAACCTATCAGAAAACACCATGAGGGGTGGCGCGTGTGTGTCACGTACCTTCGACGAAGGGTTTTTCATGCTTCCTTCTTTCTCGTCCGCCATCCATGCACGACGATCCATGCAACCACAGAAAGAAAATCAGAAAAATGCCATCCTTGGAAGCGCGTGCATCCACGTGCCACTGCCTTAGTGGCGCATTGGGCGCGTGGGTCACTTCCCCAGACTCGGTTTCGGCTGATCCACATGGTGGTGCCCTTGGTTCTCATCAGGCTAGCATAGATCGAAGGCATTTTTTTTGTGTGGCAGTGTGGGTGGTGGTTTTGGTTCCTCACTTGGGTTTTGGAGGTATGATGGCTATGGAGGACCACCATTGAAGACGGCCGTAGTAAGGGATAGTGACGGAGCTTAGTGCTCCATTTTTCCATGGCCATGGCGACCCGAGATGAAGAGAGAGAGGGGTTTCCTTTCACCGTTGAGAGGAGGAGAAAGAGCAGAGAGAGATTCGAATAAGGGGAGAGAGAGAGAGAGAAAGAGAGAGAGAAGATTAGGGTTAGTAAAGTTTAGTGAGTGTTGCTCACTTATAAATAAGGGCCCCGGTTGGTTTGTTTTTTTTAATGGGCCTCCCTTTGTTTCCTTTTAATTCGAACTTCCTGCCCATTTAAACTCCTACCATTTTTTTTAAATTCGAGTTGATTCTCTTTTGGACCGGGTTATTTCCTGCTCATTTAATTTGATTCATGATTTGAGCTAATGTGTAATTATTTTCATAGCTGTATAAGTTAGTCTAATATGCTGATAGTAATTATGAGTTTATTTGATATGTTTATATCATTATAATTGACTATTTCGTATTATTATTTATGTAATGATAATATGAAATTGGAGGCGTGATATATAACTATGTGTTATAGGTCTTTTTTTTAATAATATGCTATATAAATTAGTTTTATATAACATAAGCTTATCTTTCATGTTGCCATTTTTGTAATAATATTAGAGTTAAATATAAATTTATGTTCTAGGGGTTCTTTGTTGAGAACGCTTCTTATGAATTAGTTTCATAAAGCTTATGTGAATATGTTTTACATAATTGAAAGTGAGTATCTGTGTGATAGTCACCGATTAATATGTTAATAAGTTTAACCAAACTTTTATAAATTTTATAATTGACTTAAAGAAACTCCTAATTCACATCCATATGTGATGATAATATGAAAGACATGATCCATATATAACTATGTGTTATATACCGAGAAAATAAACAAATTGTTTTAGTAACAGAACATATGAATTAGTTTCATATAAAATGAACCTTGTGTAAATATGTTTTACATCGCTAAATGTGAATTTGGCCTAAGATATAATAATAATATTATATCACTAATAGACGTATTATATGGATTCATTTCATATTGACTAAGGTTTGTAACATTATATGGATGTATACCACATAATTACTTACGTGTAATTTCTTTTTGATATGTCATTAAATAAAGTTTTTAAATGACATATTAGTAATTACATAAATTTGTTTTATATAACTTTGTGTAAATTTGTATTGCATGATTAAAGTTGAATATCTTTGTGATTTTTTTAAATGTGTTAATTAGTTTAACAAATTGTGCACTCCATAAATTTCGTTTTATGGAAAAATACAGTAATTAAATTATAAAAACTTCTAATTCATGCCCGTATGTGATGATTATGAGTTTAGCAAAATTTTCGATCATACGACATGAGTGATAGAGTTTTTGATAGTTTAATTATCTGATAATATGCCTAACGTCCATCTTTTAAATATATACTTTCAGATATGACAATTAAAATATGGTTGGTGATTAGTTTCCCAACGTAAAGTATTGGAACACTCGACGACCTTTAAAGTCTCCTAGGATAGGCAAAGATGTGAATAACATAGATGTAACTACCTGTGAGCAGTATCAAGAGAAAGACTAATAATATACTATGAATGGCTCGAAGAAGGATCGATCACCGTGTTGGCTATATGGTATTGCATGCATGATGATCTGGTAAGGGGATTTAAAGGCTATCTTACTATTGAGGACATGTGGGACCAGCTTGGCATCCGGTTTGACCAGATTCATCCCCTTCTCAAGACTCCGAACCTAAGGAAGGTATTACCAAAAGTGTAAAAGGTCAAGGTAAATGGAGAGTAGAATGTAACACATGTGAAGTGCTATAACTCTGAAAAGAAGAAACCCACCACTTGGGATCATCCTAAGCTAATTAAGGTACCTTCTTTCACAGTTACACCTGAATAACATGTGTGCTCCGAAGCAGTAGTTACCAAACTTTTTTCCTTAGTGGACTGTAGACATGAAAGCAACCAAACACACAGTTCAGGGATGAGCTGATTTTGTGAACCTTCATCGCTACTCGACGGACACAAACTATTGTCTTAGGGGACGATAGTGAGGAACATGTCCTTAATATAGCAACATGTCAACTCAAACCCTATGAAGGAAATCAGTTGTTCCTCCATGACGCTCTCTATGCCCTTAAGGTGCAGCGTACCTTTGTTCCTTTTAGTTTTGATATTAGTTTTCTCTCTTGATTTCTATCTATCTCGACATCTTTCGTCTTTGTCGCTTTCTTTGAACTCTATTTTTAGGCATACTCGACTTGACCATGAAGGTCAAGGTAGAGTGAACAAGCTAACTAGAGAGGAACCTTTAGATAAACTCATTAGGGTTAAGTTGCCCAAGTGAGTAATGTCTAGCTGGCAAAGTAAATCCTTTTGGTAAGGCTTCTAAAGCATCTAGTCCCTTATAATTAGTCCACTCAGGCATTTCGGACCCATGAATGTTAAAGTACAATATAGGGCTATATATTTCATCACCCTTATAGATGGTTATTCAGGACATGGGTATACGTGCCTACTATCTCATCACTTCGAGGCACTCAATATGTTCAAACGCTTCGTAACAAAAAGTAAAGACTCAATTAGAGCAAAGAGTTAGGAATCTTCGGATTGATCGAGCTCGTGAATACCTCTCTAATAGGTTCAGAGAGTTCTGTGAGGAAAAAGGTATATAAAAACAGCTAACGATTTTACGCACTCCATAACAAAACGGTGTTACGGACCGCAGGAATCGTACATTGCTTGACATGGTCAGGTCAATGACGGCACATGCTAACCTCCCAATCAGTCTTGGGAGGGTACGTTGCTTACGGCAACCTATATCCTTAACCGTGTGCCAAGTAAGGGTATACCTGTCACAACATATGAGTTATGGTTTGGTAAGCCATCTTTGGACCATTTACGCCCATAGGATTTGGCCGGCTATGTGCATAACCCAACCCATAAATATGGAAAACTTGGTTCAAGAGTCACCAAGATGATGTTCATTAGATATGCCGTACAATCTAATAAAGAGAAATAGATTCTCGCAATGTCGATTTTCTCGAGGATGAGTTCCCAACTATTGGTGAAATCGAAAAAGATGTCGAACTGTTTGGGTTACAGCAAAACATCCAACCATCTTTCGATGAGGGGAAGAATTTGGACTCTAACCAAGTCACTGAAGATGGTATGTCTCCTCTACCAGAAAAGGATTGGGGAGACTTGTTTGCTCAGAAGAATGAGATTTGTCTTCAATCTCCTATACATGAGGAGAGTCAGCCTATGAGTGAGTCTCCACATGCTTAAGGTCTCACACCTTTTAGAGAAAGGGGGAGGGATGCCAGGAATAATGGGAGTGATTCTCCACATACTTAGGGTCCCGCACCTCTTAGAGAAAGGGGGAGAGATGCGTCACCTAGCCAGACAAACAAGGAAGGTCCCATTATCCAAAGGAGTGAGCGTGGAAAATTTTCTCGACGATATTTCTGAATCGAAGAGGCAATATTCTTGTGCACTCCCTTGGAAATTAAGGAGCCAACGTCTTATCAAGAGGGAATTGACTCACCAAACCACAGAGAGTGGATGGACGCCATAAGAGATGAGATGGACTCAATGATGAGAAACAAAGTTTTGAGAACTTGTTGATCTTCACCCCAGCGTAAGTCTATTGGAAACAAATAGGTTTTCAAGATAAAACATCGGGCAAATGGTTCGATCGATAAGTTCAAAACTCGTTTAGTGGCGAAAGCGTTTACACAAATTAAAGGTGTAGACTATAAAGAAACATTTTCTCCTATGGTGAGATTTGCCTCTATTTGCTTGCTTCTAGCTATGGTTGCCTATTTGAACTTAGAGTTGTTTCAAATGGATGTAAAGACTGCTTTCCTCAATGGTAGCTTTGAGGAAGAGACCTATATGGATCAACCCATTGATTTTGTATCAAAGGGACAAGAGGACAAGGTGTGTCGTATTAAAAGGTCCATATATGATTTTAAGCAATCTTCCAGATCTTGGTACTTAAGATTACATGAAACTATAACTTCGTTTGGCTTGTCTATGGTTTCAGAAGACCACCATGTATATGTCAAAAGATCAACCAAAGGGATTGTGTTTTTTACCCTATACGTTGATAACATACTATTGGTTGGGAACAACTTGGAGATGATTGAAGCCACTAAGAAGTGGCTGCCCTCCGTCTTTGAGGTGAAGGACATGGATGAAGCCAGATATGTCATAGGCGTAGAAATAATAAGAAATCATCACAAGAAACTTTTAGGTATGAGACAAGAGGCATATATCAAGAAAGTCTTAGAACGGTTCCGTATGCATTATTCCAAACTTGTAGACACTCCAGTTGAAGGATTTAACCTGAAGTCTTGACCAATGCCCAAAAACAGACAAAGAAAAGGAGGAAATGAGTAATGTCCCTTACGCTAATGCCGTAAGAAACTCAATGTACGTCATATTATGTGCACGGCCTGACACTTGCTTTGCGGTTGGCTTGGTAAGTCATTACCAAAGTAACCCAAGACTTGCACATTGGCAAGTCGTCAAGAAAGTCAAGCGATACCTTCATAGTACAACTAACTTAGTCTTATGCTATCAGGAGGAGATCTCAAGTTGAGAGGATCCTCAAAATGTCGATTGAGGTGGTGACTCGGAAGAGTCTAAGTCAACCTCGGGACATGCCTTCACCCTGGGTGGGAGAGTCATGTCATGATGCAGTGAGAAGCAAAAAATGCACAACAATGTTAGCTATGGAGGCAGATTGTGTGTCACGATAGAAACAAAAGACGTTGCCATAAAATATATGTACACCAAGAAGGTGTTTATGTCCCTTTTGACTAAACCTATTCATAGTGACACGTTCAAAACTCATATCCTGAGTCTAGGAATTCGCAAGGTTCAGTTTTGGGACATATCTTATCATGTGATGGACAAGGTTCTTTTACAATGAGCAAAATGCTCATAAATTATTGTTGCGTGTTAGGCATATTGAAATATCACAGGCTTCCGATTGGCCTGGTCACATAGGCAATCGCCCTGGCGCTTGAGTAGCAGGCAGGACGAGACTGAATCATATTGGCACCGAGTGTATAATATTGATTACTCATACTGGAAGTGTATGAATGTGATAAGATATAGTCGCCTTAGCAAGTCTAAGATGAGACTCGAGGGAGTCGAATATGAGTTATGATTTCATATTGAAGCCTTAAAAAAGCCAAATCTAGAGTGTCAAGATTGATATTTAGTATGCTAATCTAGTAGCTCAGGTTAGATTTTTGGATGAAAATCTAGATTGGCAATTTACATGGCATATAGAGTGACGAGCCCAGTTGAGTGTGAGCTATATCATGACACACATCTCATACTGTATGTGCTTAAAAGACGACCATACACGGAGTGACAATTGACCTCCTTATCTTTTATCACTGTGTGATCCTATGGACGATGATCCTTTGACTAAAACTGTGGTATGAAGTCAGAGCTTGATGTTGCTACTTCAATGTGTTTTTCAAGGACCATGATGTATGCGGTTCGACGAGAGCAGATTAGGAAAGCAGTTAAGTTGAGATGTAATACCATGAGCATTTAAAGAAAAGTCTATCCATCATCACCAATATCAGTCCGGGCGATTATATCGAGTATATAATCATATGATATATTATGTCATAAGGGATTCGAGATGCCACTGGTAATGTTTAGGATGATTTGGGGCATCATACTTTGTGAAAATGTTATGTTAGTTAGATGGTAATTTAATATAACACTACTTGTTACTTTTCGGTCGCACATCCTATTCCTGGTATAAAGCGTGAATGGTTGTGATTCGTGGAGAGCATGTATCTTGCGGCCTATGTGGCCGAGTGGGAGCTGTTGGCCGGGCTTAATGTTTAGGCCCGACGGCCACATAAGCCGCTTAGTGCGGCAGCCCTAATTATTTCTCTCCAACCTATATAAGGAGGCTCTAGGGAATTAATTAGAGTGACTGAGATAAACGCGAAATAAACACTCTCACAGTCTCTCCTCTTCCCCTCTCATGGCTGCCTAATCATCCAGCGGGATTTCAGGTCTAGGACGTGAACCCTAAAGGTGACTCTAGTAGTCGCCTCACATTCAAATTGACGTAGGTTGTTCCCGACAGATAATTCTGCATTCCAGGTCAGTCATATTTGGCTAACAGATAAGAAAAAGGTCATGGGGCATTATCAAGTATATACAATATACCATTTTGTTAAATATTTTCTAGTAGTTAAAACCTGATACATGAATTACACCATTTTTACTTTGAAAATATAAATATATTTGGAGAAAAAAAGTAGTAGTCTAGCATGGCAAAATTGGGCTAAAAGAAAGATTGAGGTAAATCGAGCTTCTATTTCATAATCCGCGAATCAGGACTTTCCTTTCATCTAAAAAAGAGTAAAAGGAAAATATCCTATATTACGTTTTTAATGGATAAATTACACATGAACATAAATTAGAAGGAATGGAACCTTGACTTCTATTGTTTTATGGAAACTAGCCATCCTACTACTAGGCTTCCCTAAAAGGGACTTATATTGTCATTGTTTTTTTTTTGGGGGGGGGATCCAATATTGTTATTGCTAATAATGATATAACTTATTTTCCGAAAAAGAAAGATATACATTAGTATCTTAAAAAATTCTAGGCTCTGTTTGACAAAGTTAGTCGGTTGGATAGCTGATAGCTGTTTCAATAGTGCACATCTGTTTGATTAGCGAATAACTATTGTATTTTAGCTATTAGTAAATAGCGGTTCAATTCGACAAAATTAGTGTTTTGATTAACTAATAATTGTAAAACTACAGAAAAGGATATGAATGATGCTAAGTTTCTTCTTCCCCTTCTTCTTCTTATTATTATTCAAAATTTCCAGGGAAAAAACGTAGTACCACAATTCGTATTGGTGTGTAGCATTTCATGCATTTGTAGGTGAATGTGTAAAGGCAAAGATCTCGTGTGTCAAAGGGGAGGTGGGCAAACTCACAACGCAGTGGCAACAGGCAGTTAAAGTGAGGAAGCTTATACCGGTGGCAACAGCTGCAAAAAAAGGCAGCCCGGTGCATAAGTATCTCATATTTATGCAGGGTCTAGGGAAGGGCCATACTCCAAGGGGTAAATTGTAGGTAGCTTAACCTGACTTTATCAGTGGCTGATTTTACGGCTCGAACCCGTGACCTTTTGGTCAAACGGAGATAACTTTACCGTTGTTCCAAGGCTCCCCTTCTCGGCAACTCGGCCAAATTGGCAATAGCTGCAACATAGTGCGAATATAACGACAACTTAGCCCCAACTCGGCAAAATTAGTTCTTTAGATAGTTGATAGTTATTTAGGTAATTAATAGCATTTATAATTTAACTGTTAGTAGATAGCTATTTAAATAAGCTGTTGAAATATTTGTTCGGTAAATTTAGCTATTGGATTAGCTGATTAATGTAAATTGACATAAAATGATATATATAATATCCAAATATAAAATATCTAAAGTATATTTTTAGCCAAAAAATATGAAACGCTACTTCTAAAGCCGTGTTCGGCAAAATTAGCTGTTCAGGTAGCGGATAGCAGTTTAGGTAGCGGATAGCGTTTCTAATTTAGCATATAGCAGATAGTTGTTTAGATTAGCGGTTGAAACCAATACGTTCGATAAATTTAGCTGTTATGTTAAGTGATTAATGTCAATTGACATAAAAGGATATAAGTAATTTCCAAATATAAAATTTTTAAAGGATATTTTTTAGCTGAAAAATATAAAACGCTACTTTTAAATGTCAAACGTTAATACTATTAGCTTTTCAAAAACGCTGCTTAAAACGCTAAACACTAGTACGCTACTTGAAATGCTAGTCAAAACACTAGTTTATCGAATACTAAAAAGTAACTAGTTAATGTATTGACCTAATCAAAATACTAAACGCTATTGCCGAACACAACATAAATGGCAAAAGCTAATATTGTTAACTTTTCAGGAACGCTGGTTAAACTTTAAACGCTACTTGAAATGCTGCCACATCGCTAGATCACCGAATACTAAAATTTATTGATTAGTGTATTAACTTGAGCTACATAAATAAATTGCCCCTCAACGCTTAGTCAAAGATAGAAAATGTCCCTTAACTTAAAAATTGAAGTAAACACCCTTTTTACCAAATTAGCACTTTGTATTTATTTACACTAATGATGACATGGCTTGTCTAAAATATGACATGGCATAATTATGTAGGGAAAAAATTCATGTAACCATATATGTTACCATATGCAAATGTGATAGTTCCCCAGACCCTGCGAAAGCGGGACCCATACTGGGAGGTATTGTTGTTGTATGCATATGCGATAGCTTAGTTTTAACCAATACCTATATCATACTCTTGGGAACATATACTCTCAGGCGTCGCATCGATAAATAAATGAAAAAAATTAATATGTGATAAATACACGCATGAAAAATATATACATGTGGACCATAACATCATGTGCTCTCATGAGCACATAAGAAATTGTCGGTTTTACCTCTTAACCAAGTAAATTTTTTTATTTACCAATCATATGATCTATTTATTCCTTTTCTTTTCTTAAAAAATATGTCTCATACTTCGCACAATTACTCTTAAGTATTTTATTTATCTATTATCATCATCATCATCACCATCATCATCATCATCATCATCATCATCATCATTATTATTATTATTATTATGATGTCAAATCATATTAGAATTTTATAAAATCTAGATACAATATACCTTATGTACCCATGTCAAGAATAATAATAAACACAATCTGCAATGCTTGTTAATTTTCATATTAATCAAAAACCTATTTAATGTAAAATATACTACTTTTTGAATATATAAATTTTCACATATAGAAGTGTAGAACCTAGGTAGAGTAGTACCTTAGTCTTTCTTGTGAACGTGAATCATCCTACGTCAGTATGTTTCAAAGGAACAGGCCACCGATATGGCTAAACATTGTCAATATTCAGTCTTAAATTTTATTTCTAATACCCGTAATGCTTGCTAATTTTCATATTAATCAACAACCTATTTAGTGTAAAATATACTAATTTTTGAATAGATAAATTTTCACATATAGAAGTGTATAGACTTAACAAATGGATCATTTGGTTCGGGTACAGGGCGGGTCAAACTTAAATCAGGTCGTATTCGAGTTAAGTGACATTTTGGATCGCTTTGGTTTTGGTTGGGTATGATTCGGGTCAAGTTGATTTCAAGTCAATCAATTTTTGGTTAAATACGCTCGTCAGCCAAAACAAGTAACTTTGTAGAAAATTTCAGATCGGATATGGTTCTGTTCAGGTCAATTCGGGTTTCGGATCCACTTTTAGGTGAGTATATTTCAAATGTCGGTTTGTGTATGAGTTCGAGTCATTCGATTCGGGTATTGGGTCAGCTTTGCCAGGTCTAGAAGTATAGAACCTAGGTAGAATAGTGCCTTAGTCTTTCTTGTGAAAGTGATGCATTCTACCTCAGTATGTTTCAAAGGAGCAGCCCACCGATATGGCTAAACACTGTTAATATTTAGTCTTAAATTTTATTTCTAATACCCTTTCTATATGATTTGATTATACGTGTCTCAAAAACTATTGGCCAAATTATATACGATTATTATCCCTTAGTTATTATAAAGACAAGCATGCAATTGTGTTTTACTTACCTTTATGATTTTTAAGGATATATATATTTATGTGTGTGTATATATGAACAACAAAAAATGAGATATGCTAATATAGTATGTATATATATATATATTTTTTTGGTGCAAGTATAGTACATAACTGTTAATAAGTTATCTTTTTAAAAAACTATGGGCATTTTCCATAGTTTATAAAATTAAGGGATTGAATAAAAGGGAAACCGACAGTGAAAACAATTCATAATACTTTTCTTTTTTGTTTTTGTTCCCTTTCTTCTTTCTCTTTACGTGTATACAATGCAATGTCGATTATTTGGATTTTAAAAATGCAATATTAATTAAGATAATTCACATGATTTTCAACTAGCCACATCATGTATTTTGTAATTAATCACATCATCAATTATTGCAAAGAGATAAAAGATGATATACAAAGCATATTTGTTTTACTTGTATAGTTGATGGGTATTTACCAACTTTGATAAAGAAGTTTGGGGTATTGGACTTTTAGAACTCGTATTAGCTGAGTCAAAATATTAAATGCTACTCAAAACGCTATTGCCGAATACTTAATTTGGAAAAGAAATGGCAAAACACTCCCTCAAGATGTGAAAATGTTAATAGCCTTAACGTTTAGCAAATCGAAGACTTTACCGTAGTTGAAAAAAATCTCTAACTGTTAGTCTGCTATAATTAACTTTCATACTAACATTTGATTTTAAAGGTCAAATCTCAGTCGTTAATCCATGTTGAGGTACCCGATTGTTACTGCTACTAATTAACCAGTCCCCCTTCCTCCAAAAATTCTTAGATACAAACGTATGTATCTAGTATGGTACACACCCTAGAGTCGTGTAATGGACACGCACTTAAAATGTTGTAGTGTATTTTTTTTCTGGCAGTAGTGTACTTTTTCTTTCTTACAGTGTACCATTTGTTTTCTACGAAGTATCTTTTCTGGCCTGTAGTGCAATTTTCTTATCTGCAGTGTGCCTTTTGGTCCCTATAATATATCTTTTTCTAATCAATTGAATTGAGAAAATTACAAAATACTTATTAAATGGGAGAAATAAAATAGAAACTTAATCCAATTATATAATATCTTTTATATAACTATGTACCTAAATATACTATATAAATATATACATTAGAATTATTACCTGTGCCCACCCGCCGTCCCTGAATCCAACCCAGAAACAAGATCTCATTGCCATCCTTGACTGCCATTAATGCAGACTTTTTCTCCCCCAATAAAAATCCAACCCAGAACGAGTTCTCATGAGGAGGGAGACGCGTGGGCATGACAATGATATTGATGTGATGCATGGAAACCGATGGGTGGGTACTTTGCAGGAGAGAGAAAATAATTTGTCTATTAGTTAACTTCTTGTTACGGTCACAAGAGAAAAATTTTCCAACGGCTCCTGTTTGACTTTGGTGATTAACGGCTCAGATTGTTCAATCACCCTGATTGAAGAAAGTCTCAGTCATGGTAGAAGTTTGACTTAGCCAACTCTAGTCTAAATACTATTTATTAGTATTGAATACTAATATATTAAATAGTTAAAATTATAGCAAATAGAATTTTGATCTAGTCAAGATACTAAATTGTTGGAGAAATCTAAGGAAGGAGCCCACTTCAACAAAGGTCCATGACAACAAGTCCAAGTGAGGTTTCATCCTAAAATCAATTGGTAATAGGAGGAGTAGCCCACTTGACTTATATACCATAATCCTTCTTTTCAAAGTCTCGATGTGGGACTTCTTTACTTATGTGTGATATTCCCAACAATCTTCCCTTCACACATGAGTCTCTTCCACACCACATCAACGCACAAGCTCCCCCTTGAGCGGAAACCTTTACCAAGGTGTCAAGCCACCATCAAGAGCTTATTCACGCCATCGAGCCACACTGCAGCACATGTAAATGTTAGCTATTTTCGGGGTTTTTTCAGTTAAAGTCACAGCCCATGATTTTCCAGTTAGAGTTGTTCTGATTTTCAGGAATTAGTCGAATAATGTTTTTTGATTTTTAGGATTAGTGCAGATTATGGGCTGTTATGAGTCCTATTTTATGGCATTTTCTGTTATGTATTTGCCTATAAAAAGGCTTCAAGTTCTGAATGGAAATCCAAGCTTTGCAGCCATACCTCTTCCCTCCTTTGCATATCCTGATTTATGCTGAATATTTCAGTTTTGTAACAGTGGTATCAGAGCCGATTGTATGATCGGCTGGGCGAAAAAGGTGTGGCATAGAGGACCCCATGGATGAGCTTAGTAAAGTGACATGCAAGTGGTGATCGAGCGGGAATACGTATGTTACAGCGTAGCTCGATGGCGTGGATAAGCTCTTGGATGATATTATGGAAAAAAGCACCATGGACAAGAGAGGAAAAACACATGGAATGCACGGTCGGTACTCCTGGAATAGAGTGGATAGCATGGAGGCTTGGTGTAGAGCAGTATGTAGACTCTGTGGAGTAGAGTGTAGGTATACTTTTGATGGTGGCTTGATCACACCTTGGTGAAGACTTCTGCTCAAGGGGGAGCTTGTGCTTGATGTGGTTTGAAAGAGAGTCATGTGTGAGGGGAAAATTATTGGGAATATCACACATGATTAAAGAAGTCCCACATCAGGAGTTTGAAGAGAAGGATCATGGTATAAAAGGCAAGTGGACTGCTCCTCCTATTACCAATTGATTTTAGAATGAAACCTTATTTGGACTAGTTGTCATGGGCCTTGGTTAAAGTGGACTCCTTCCTTATAATCTCCCTAACAGTGGTATTAGAGCCAGGTTCTAGAATTTTTCCCACAAAAGAAGGCAGTAGCCTTTTGCTTTCCTCTACAACTTCTTCATGGCCTCAGATAACAGCGACTTTATCCAACCTGCAGTTTCGCGCTTTGATGGTCACTATGAACATTGGAGCATGTTGATGGAGAATTTTCTTCGATCAAAAGAATATTGGCCATTGATAGAACCTGGAATTGAAGAACCAGAAGAGGGGACAACCTTGACAGAGGCCCAAAAGAATGAATTGGAAGCAAAACGTCTGAAAGATTTAAAGGTAAAGAATTACCTATTTCAGGCAATTGACCGTCCCATCTTGGAAACAAGTCCATCCAAGAAGACTTCCAAAGATATTTGGGACTCTATGAAGAAGAAATATAAAGGCTCTGAAAGAGTGAAGCGTGCACAGTTTCAAGCCCTGAGAAGAGAATTTGAGACTCTCCAAATGAAAAATGGAGAATCTATTACAAGCTACTGTGGTAAGGTTATGGAGATAAGCAATAAGATGCGAATATATGGGGAGAAGATGGAAGATGTAACGATTGTGGAGAAGATACTACGCTCGTTGGCTCCAAAATTTGATTTTGTGGTATGTGCAATTGAAGAATCAAAGAACTTAGCTGCTCTATCCCTCGATGAATTGCAAAGTTCTTTATTGGTCCATGAACAGAAAATAAACAGAAGCTCCATAGCAGAAGAATAAGCACTAAAGGCTTCTGTTAATACTCACTCCAACAGCTATAAAGGACGAGGTCGAGGCCGAGGTCAAGGCCGAGGAAGAGGAGATCATGGAGGCAGAGATTCCAGCGGGAATTTCAAGATCAGTAATGACCAATTTCAAGGCAAAAGCAAAGGTCGAAATCATGACAAATCAAAAGTGGAGTGCCTTCGATTTCATAAATTTGGTCATTATGCATCTGAGTGTTATAGTAGGCTGCCTATTAACAAAGAGAAGGAAGAAAGTGCAAAGTTCATTGAGGAGAATGAGATAGAAACTCTGTTGATGGCTATACACAATGGAGGCAAACCTGAACTAGAAATCTGGTTTGTAGATACTGGATGCAGTAATCACATGTGCGGAAGTAAGTCCTCATTTTCTTCTTTAAATGAAGACTTTTGTTCTACTGTGCGTTTCGGTGATTGTTCAACTATGAAAGTGATGGGAAAAGGTGATATAAAGATTAAAACTAAGAATGGTTTTGTGGAAACAATATCGAATGTGCTTTATGTTCCTGATTTGAAAAGTAATTTGTTGAGCGTGGGTCAGTTGGATGAAAAGGGATATGTTATCAAAATTTCAAATGGTGTTTGCGAGATTTATGACCCTATTAAAGGAGCTATCGCTGTTGTGAAACAGAGCTCAAACAGATTGTTTCTGCTTAAGATTGAAAGCATTCAATCTTGTTTGATAGATGAAGTAAAGGATCCTTCGTGGTTGTGGCATTTTCGCTATAGCCATTTGAGTTTTGGTGGCTTAAGGACTCTTCAACAGAAAAGTATGGTGATTGGCCTTCCTCATATTGTTGTTCCTTCCAAAATATATGAAGAATGTGTTGTTAGCAAACAACCTCGTTCTCAGTTTCCTCAAGGAAAGTCATGGAGGGCAAAAAGTGTTTTAGAATTAGTTCACTCAGACATTTGTGGACCAATAAAGCCATTCTCTAATGGAGGCAAACGATATTTCATTACTTTCATTGATGATTTTTCTCGGAAAACATGGGTTTGTTTTTTACATGAAAAATCAGAAGCTTTCGTTGCATCTAAAAGCTTCAAGGCACGTGTGGAGAATGAGACAGGAAAGACCATTAAGACCCTCTGAACTGATCGTGGGGGTGAATACTGCTCAACTGCATTTAATGAGTTTTGTAAAATTCATGGCATTTGAAGAGAACTTACAACTGCATATGCACCACAACAGAATGGTGTATCAGAGAGGAAAAATAGAACCATTCTGAATATGGTTAGAAGCTTGTTGGTGAAAGGAAGAATTCCAAAAACTTTTTTGCCAGAAGCGGTAAATTGGAGCATTCATATTCTGAACAGAAGCCCCACTTTTGCTGTTCAAAATGTGACTCCAGAAGAGGCTTGGAGTGGGAGAAGGCCTAGCGTTGAACACTTTAAAATTTTCGGATGTATTGCTTATGCACATGTTCCATATGCAATGAGAAAGAAGCTTGATGATAAGGTAAGAAATGTGTGTTCTTGGGTGTTAGTGAAACATCCAAAGCTTATAAACTATTCAACCCGCTAACAGGAAAGATAGTCACAAGCAGAAATGTCGTTTTTGATGAAGAAAGTATGTGGGATTGGAGTAGGCAGCAACCTAATCAAGTTCTACATGATAATGATGTTGAAGAAGTACTCTTAACACCAGAAAACTCACCAGAGACTACTGGCACAGCTGCTGAAATTTTAGCTGACATTCAAGAAACAGAAGATGTGCAAGAAACAGAAGCTACTGATGCAGTAGCTCGATCTGTTCGACGTGTTCGAAAAAGGCCTGCATGGATGCAAGACTTCGAGGTAATAGGGGTTAATCAATTTGAGGAGGTCACACATTTCGCCCTGTTTGCAGATTGTGACCCTACTACTTTTAAGAATGCTGTCAAAGAAGAAAAATGGAGAAAAGCAATGGATGAGGAGATAGATGCCATTGAACGAAATGACACATGGGAGATTTCTGATCTTCCTAGAGGGTAGCAAATCATTGGAGTTAAGTGGGTCTTCAAAACAAAGCTAAAGGGAAATGGTGAAGTAGAGAAGTACAAGGCATGCTTAGTGGCTAAGGGATACAAACAACAATACGGGATTGATTATACAAAGGTATTTTCTCCAGTTGCCAAACATGACACAATCAGATTGGTGGTTGCATTAGCGGCTCAAAACTCTTGGCCTCTTTTCCAGCTAGATGTCAAGTCGGCATTCTTACATGGGTACTTGAAGGAACAGGTATTTGTCGAACAACCCCCTGGTTATATCAAAATTGGAAATGAGCATAAGGTTTACAGATTGAAAAAGGCCTTGTATGGGCTAAAGCAAGCCCCACGGGCTTGGTATAGTAGAATTGAGTCATACTTCTTGAAAGTTGGTTTCATGAAATGTCCTTATGAGCATACACTTTTTGTTAAGATTGGAGATCAAGGGAAAATGCTCGTTGTTTGCTTGTATATGGATGACCTTATATTTACTGGAAATTGGGGCGTTATGTTTCAAGAATTCAAGAGGTCCATGATGAAGGAGTTTGAAATGACGGATCTTGGATTCATGCATTACTTTCTTGGCATAGAAGTTGTGCAATCTAGTGAAGGGATCTTTATGTCCCAAAAGAAGTATGTTGGAGAAATTCTGGAAAGATTTTAGATGATAAATTATAACCTAGCAAACACCCCTGCTGAACTTGGCTTGAAGCTACACAAAGACCACGGCGGGAAGAAGGTTGACAGCACATTGTACAAGCAAATCGTTGGCGGTTTAATGTATCTAACTGCCATGAGACCTAACATAATGTATTCTGTGAGTTTAATCAGTAGGTATATGGAGAACCCTACAGAACTACATTTGTTGGCTACTAAGAGAATTCTTCGCTACTGGCAAGGAACAAGAGATTTTGGGCTGTGGTATAAAAGAGGTGAAAAATCTGACTTGGTAGGATTCACTGATAGTGATTATGCAGTAGACCAAGATGACAGAAAAAGCACTTCTGGCTATGCTTTTTTGTTTGGGTCAGCAGCTATTTCATGGTCATCGAAGAAGCAACCAATTGTCACCTTGTCAAGTACAGAGGCGGAATTTGTTACTGCAACAGCCTGTGCATGTCAAACCATTTGGTTGAGGAGAATTCTTGAAGAGCTTCAGTTCAAGCAAGAAGGAGCTACTACAATTTTCTGTGACAACAATTCAACCATCAATCTTGCTAAAAACCCTGTGATGCATGGAAGAAGCAAACACATTGATGTGAGGTACTATTTCTTAAGAGATCTCTGCAAATGTGAAATGATAGAGTTGAAACATTATCGAAGTGAGGATCAGATTGCAGATATATTCACCAAAGCCCTGAAGGTGGAGTCATTCAGGAAGCTTAGGAGGTTACTTGGTGTTTGCACAGTTCAAGCTTTAAACTGAATGCTAGCAGACATCAGTTTAAGGGGGGGAACTCTTAAAATGTTAGCTATTTTCAGGGTTTTTTCAGTTAAAGTCACAACCCATGATTTTCCAGTTAGAGTTGTTCTGATTTTCAGGAATTAGTCGAATAATGTTTTCTGATTTTTAGGGGTTAGTGGAGTGCAGATTATGGGCTGTTATGAGTCCTATTTTATGGCATTTTCTGTTATGTATTTGCCTATAAAAAGGCTTCAAGTTCTGAATGGAAATCCAAGCTTTGCAGCCATACCTCTTCCCTCCGTTGCATATCGTGATTTATGCTGAATATTTCAGTTTTGCATAATGTGATGCAGATTGGCACTTTCGGTATGGTCACTTGAGTTTTAGTGGACTAATGACTCTCCAACAGAAAAATATGATGATCAGTCTTCCTCAAATCACTGCTCCTTCCAAAATATGTGAAGAGTGTGTTGTTAGCAAACAACATCGCACTTAATTCCCACAAGGAAAGTCATGGAGGTGTTTTAGAGTTAGTTCATTCTGATATTTGTGGTCCAATAAAACCAATTTTCAATGGAGGTAAACGTTACTTTATAACCTTCATTGATGATTTTTCTCGAAAAACTTGGGTCTACTTTTTACAGGAAAAGTCAGAAGCTTTTATTGCATTTAAAAGCTTCAAGGCCCATGTAGAGAATGAGACAGAAAAATCTATCAAGAACCTCCGAACTGATCGTGGTGGTGAATATTGCTCAACTGCATTTAATGAGTTTTGTGAAGATCATGGCATTAGATGAGAGCTTACCGCTGCATATACACCACAACAGAATGGTGTATCAGAGAGGAAAAACAGAACAATTCTGAATATGGTCAGAAGCTTGTTGACGAGAGGAAGAATTCCGAAGTCCTTTTGGCCGGAAGCGGTGAATTGGAGCATTCATATTCTGAACAGAAGTCCCACTTTTGCGATTCAAAATATGACTCCAGAAGAGGCTTGGAGTGGGAGAAAGCCCAGTGTGGAACACTTCAGAATTTTTGGGTGTATTGCTTATGCACATGTTCCAGATGAGAAGAGAAAGAGGCTTGATGATAAAGGGGGAAAATGTGTGTTTTTGGTGTTAGCTAAACATCCAAAACTTACAAACTGTTCAACCCTCTGACTGAGAAGTTAGTGGCCAGTAGAGACGTCGTTTTTGATGAAGCAAGTACGTAGGATTGGAAAAGGCAGCAGCCTATCCAATTCCTACATGACAGTGATGTAGAAGAAGTAATCCCAACATATGAAAGCTCACCAGAAACTACTGCAGCAGGTTCTGAAGTTTCTCCTGAGATTTCAAAAATGAAAACAGTAGAAGAAACTAGCTCGATCGCTCAATCACTTCGTCGTGTTCAAAAAAGGCCAGCATGGATGCAAGACTATGAGGTGACAGGGGTTCAACAATCTGAAGGTGCCACCTATTTTGCCTTGTTTGTAGATTGTGACCCTACAACATTTGAAAGTGCTGTCAAAGAAGCAAAATGGAAAAAAGCGATGGATGCTGAAATTGAATCCATTGAAAAGAATGACTCTTGGTTGCTTACGGATCTTCCCAAAGGTCATAAGACAATTGGTGTCAAATGGGTCTACAAGACAAAGCTGAAAGATAATGGAAAAGTTGACAAGTACAAGGCAATGCTAGTGGCGAAGGGATACGAGTAGGAATTTGGAGTTGATTATACAGAAGTTTTTGCTCCTGTTGCAAGGTATGACACCATCAGATTGGTGATTGCCATAGTTGCACAAAATTCATGGCCTATTTTTCAGTTGGATGTTAAATCAGCATTCTTGCATGGAACATTGGAGGAAGAGGTATTTATCGAACAACCTCCTGGTTACATAAAGATCGGCAATGAGCATAAAGTTTATAAATTGAAGAAGGCTCTTTATGGGCTAAAACAAGCTCCAGGAGCTTGGTATAGTCGTATTGAGACTTACTTTGTCAAAGCAAGTTTTCAGAAATGTCCATATGAGCATACTTTGTTCGTGAAAATTGGAGATGGTGGTAAACTGCTCATTGTTTGTTTATATGTTGATGATCTTGTATTTATCGGGAATGACGGTGCCAGGTTTAATGAATTCAAGAAGTCCATGATGGAGGAGTTTGAAATGACTGATCTTGATAAAATGCATTACTTCCTTGGCTTGGAGGTGGTGTAATTTGATGATGAAATCTTTATTTCCCAAAAGAAGTATGTGCGGGAAATACTAGATAGGTTCAAGATGAAGGATTGCAATTCCATAGTCACTCCAGTAGAGTTTGTCTGAAACTGCACAGAGATGAAGAAGGAGAGAAGGTGAACAACACGCTATTCAAGCAAATTGTAGGCAGTTTGATGTATTTAACTGCTATAAGGCCAGACATCATGTATGCAGTGAGCCTCATAAGCAGATTTATGGAGAACCCAAGCACAATGCACTTGCTTGCTGTAAAAAGAATCCTTCAATACTTGCAAGGAACCAAGGATTTTGGATTGTTCTTCAAAAGGGATAGTAAGTCAGATTTAATTGGCTTTATTGACAGTGACTATGCAGGAGATTTAGATGGGAGAAGGAGTACTTTGAGTTATGTTTTTATGCTTGGAACAGGGGTTATTTCATGGTCTTCCAAAAAAACAAACCATTGTCACTTTGTCAAGCCCAGAAGCTGAATTCATTGCAGCTATTGCCTGTGCTTGTCAGGCTATTTGGCTAAGGAGAATTCTCAAAGAAATGCAGTTCAAGCTAGGCAATGTTGCTATAATCTTTTACGACAATAATTCTACCATTAAGTTGTCCAAGAACCCGGTCTTACATGGAAGAAGCAAGCATATTGATGTTAAGTACTATTTTTTGAGGGACCTTTGCAAAGATGGAGCAATCGAGCTGAAATACTATCGCAGTGGAGATCAATTGGCGGACCTTTTTACTAAGCCTCTTAGGCTTCTCCCTTTCCAAAATCTAAGAAGGTTGATGGGTATTGGAACTATGGAAGAATTTAGTAAGCTGAATCTAAACTAAAGCTTGACAGCTTTTAGTTTAAAGGGGGGATTGTTGAAATGTCAGCCATATTTCTGTTGGTTTAGCTATCCTTTAGGGATCATGTTTTTTTTAGTTAGAGTCAATCCAAGTTTGTTCTGATTTTCAGGAATTAGTTGAATAATGTTTTCTGATTTTTAGGAGCTAGTGGAGTACTCTGTGTGTGTGCTGATTATGGGTTGTTTTGGGTTCTATTTTTAGTATATTTTTCTGTTCTCTGTTTGCCTATAAAATGGCTTCAAGTTCTGAATGAAAGATTAGCTTCTGCAGTTAAAAAAAAAAGAAAAAAAAAACCTTGTTGAGGAGATCCAAGGAAGGAGCCCACTTCAACCAAGGTCCATGGCAACAAGGCCAAGTGAGATTCCATCCTAAAACCAATTGGTAATAGGAGGAGTAGCCCACTTGACTTATATACCATGACCCTTCTTTTCAAACTCTCGATGTGGGACTTCTTTACTCATGTGTGATATTCCCAACAATCTCCCTGTCACACATGAGTCTCTAGGGGTGTTCATCGGTCCAGGACCGGACCGGACCGGACCGGACCGGCTGGACCGAAGACCGAAAATTTGCCAAACCTTGGACCGAGGACCGGACCGGTCTGGAGTCGGTCCTGGATCGGACCGGACCGGTCAAAACCCGGACCGGACCGGACCGGACCGACTCCAGACCGGTCAGAAAGGAACGGATGAGAAGGAGGAGGAGTAAGCAGCTGTGAGTCTCGAAGCCTCGAAAGTTTTGGTCCTTGAAGAAGAGTCGAAGCCAATTAGTAGCAGGATTCAGGAAATTAAAAAAAAAAATCGGTCGGTCCGGTCCACCAGCCGGTCCACCCGGTCGAGGACCGGACCGGACCGAGGACCGAAAACAGGAAAGGAAAGGACCGAAGACCGAACCGAAAAGCCTCGGTCCGGTCCGGTCCAGGCTGGTCCGGTCCGGTCTTCGGTCCGGTCCGGTCCTAGACCATTTAATGAACAGCCCTATGAGTCTCTTCCACACCACATCAACGCACAAGCTCCCCCTTGAGCGGAAGCCTTTACCAAGGTGTCAAGCCACCATCAAGAGCTTATCCACGCCATCGAGCAACGCTGCAGCACACGTATTACCGCTCCATCAACACCTACGTGTCGCTTCACCAAGCTCATCCATGGGGTCCACCATGCCACACCTTTGTCGCCTAGCCGAACGCACCATCGGCTCTGATACCACTTGTTGGGGAGATCCAAGGAAGGAGTCCACTTCAACCAAGGTCCATGGCAACAAGCCCAAGTGAGGTTCCATCCTAAAACCAATTGGTAATAGGAGGAGTAGTCCACTTGACTTATATACCATGACCCTTCTTTTCAAACTCTCGATGTGGGACTTCTTTACTCATGTGTGATATTCCCGACATAAATATTATGTAAAATGCTACCACCGAATAGGATCATAGTACTTTGTTTTCTTCGATCATTAAAAAATTATGGTATAATGTGCCATGCGTATCTATGTTATTTATACAATATTGGTGAATTTTAGTAATTATTGTTTTTGCGACCTTTTGTATGTCAATAAATTTTCAACTTTAAAATGTTTTCCAAAATTTTTTGGTGGGTTATTTTGAAAGTGGTCTCTTTTCAGACAGTGATGCTTACATAGATAATACTACCTATATTTGGATCTCTGCAGATTTCACACAAGCAGAACCCACAATTGATGGTGATGGTGTTGTATTCAAATGAGTTATAAAGATCAATATAATACAAATAAAATACAATGACAGAGGAGTGATGAAATTAAAGGCCTAATATATATACAAAGTCTTAGTCTTAACTATTACGTCAAAATCTCATTAGCCCTTAAAACTCATTTAGAAAACGTGAATAGTATGACATCGAGTGAATGTGGTATTAGCCTAACAATGGGGCCAACTCTCAAGAGTAAAGATCAAATGTGCGAATAATGTATAGTCACCGTACCTTAACCTAAGAACATGAATGGGTTCCAATGAATTGAGTTGTATCCACAACTATATTTATATTTGAAAGTAATCAATATACATTACTCATATTTATTATATAACAAATAATAGCACTACTCTTTATGATTTTTGTATTTTCTATGTAATCATATATATAATAGAATGAGAAATGATACTCATATTTAGCTAACGCTTAAATATAGTAAATTATATAACGCAAATTTTTAACATTTCTTACCCCCTCAAAAAAAAAAATTAATGATCGAGTTTTCAGATTTTGTCATAGCATCAGAGTGCTTGTACGAATCTTACAATCCAAACTAAAGTCTTAGGGTGAACACAAATATTCCTAATTCAAGGAATAAATCACACTAGAAAAGAGGCATAATAATTTTTTTAAAAATAAAAGTCTTAAATGGTTACTAGTTAGGTGATACTTGTATGCCCAAAGCACAGCCACAGTTATAATGGTTTTTAAACACACTCTTGCAACTCCATGTTCATTGGAAACCTATTTGATAGCATCAAATCGCATTTTTAAGTGGAGTGAATTTTACAAGTTTATATGTGTTCAGATTATGTTGTAATTTCCAATTATACTTTTAATGAGCACTTTTGCTTTTGGGGCGGGTGCAAGATGGCTTTTGAAACCTTTATCAAGGGTGTGTTTGGTGGGGATAAAAATCATTTTTCTGGAAAATAATTTTTTAATTTTATGGTGTTTAGTAAAACAAGGAGGGGAATCTTTTTCAGAGAAAAATCATTTTCCCAAGAATGAAGGAAAATACTTTCACTTTGAATAGAACGTAAGTTGATTTTACATTTCTTAGGCTCTTATACAGTCTCACACTCTTTCTGTATTCCGTGTCTATTTCCTCGACATATGACTCGAAGATTAAGGAAAATTATTTTTAACTTTTTTGTTCATTTTTTGTTAATCAAACTTATTATCTAGAAACTTCATTTTTGTTTTACCAAACAACTGAAAATATAAGCTGAAAATCATTTTATATGAAAAATCATTTTATATAGAAAATTATTTTCCAAGAAAATAGTTTTCAACCCTACCAAATACACAAAATAAAACTTCACAAATCGGGGCCCAAGATGCATATGAATCATACACAAGCAAAATATGCATCAAAGAGGGAGAGGGTCATTAAGAACGATGAATGATCGAATTGACAAACCCGTTATTCTACTAGTTTCTCGGTAACAATGGATCATATATATGAGTGTGATTCGGGGTAAATCTCTGGGACCCTCACACACATCAGCAGTAGACTTAGAGCATGTACCATGGTGGGCGGGATTTTTGGTTTATCGGTGGGGGCCTACCACTACTATATCAATCCTCTCTCTAACTTTTTACCTCACAAGCCTCACTTTCTCCAATGGTTAGCTCACTACTTTAGCTCACCAAATAAAATAATACCCATGGACCCACACCCCAACACACAACTACTTTTTTAAAATCAAAAAAAAACAAAATACATTAAAACTAATAAAAAAACCAAAAAAAAAAGAAAAAAGGGGAAGGGGGAAGGCTTCCCGCAGAGAGCCGGCTCGCGAGCCCACCCCCCTGAGCAAACCACTGCAGCTTGCCGGGCCAACCTTTCACCCGCCCCCCCTCAATTTTTGGCCCATGGGCCAACCACTGCACATGCTCTTAAAAGGAAGGAGATCCAGTCGAAGCCGCTTTTCCAAGCCCATCATAGGGGAAATCTATGAAATTACCAATTCACCCCTATCAGTAACCCTTATAAATACTCACCAACCAAACCGAGAAAAGGTAAGTGACCTGCACCGAAAATCTACACTCTGACACATCTGACACCTTAAATTTTTCTTCATGAGAAAGAATCAACATTTTCCTAAAAATATCTGAGCTTTATTTCTGATTTGCCTGATTATGCTCTTTTTGGGGCTCATACTTGAGCGTCGGATGGACGTTCATCCTACCTAAAGAAATACATGTGGAAACTAAATGTATCTTCTGTCCGGAGCACATATCAACACTTGAAATGCTTGAAGAAGATTGCCAAGGCTTGATGAGCGACAGACTAAGAGCAAAGCCAATGGTGAGCCATTTTTTGGCTCATCAGTTGGGCCCTATCACAGTTGCATCAGCCCTCTCTCCAATTTTTTGCCTCACAATTCTCACTCTCTCCAATAGCAGGCTCACCATTTTCTCTCACCAAATAAAATAATACTTATGAAACCCACATATAATCATATTTAATTGTTTGAGTTTTATAGTTTTTGTTTAGTTGGTTATTTGGTGTAATTATTATTAGGGAAAATAATTTGGATACGATAATTTGGTAACGCAACAAATTGGAGGGTCATAAATTTTTTGAAAATAACAATGCAAAAGTTTGAATTAAAAAATTAACAGATGCCTAAATATAGAAACTACAAGAGTTCGATAAATAAATTAAAAAAGATACATTGGTTGACATTAAATGAAATAAAAATTACAATATGTGAACAATTGAAAATAAATTACAATATGATGATGAATGAAGACAACTAATAATTACCTTGCTTTCACTTTTTTTTTGGGGTTGGTTATTTGGGTACAACTTTCTTTGGAAAAAAAATAATGTGCACGTAATAATTATCATACACAACTAATTGGAGGGTTATAATTGTTATTAAAAAAACACAAGATTTTGAAAAAAAAAAAAGCACACATGCATGAAATTAGAAATTACAAGAGTCCAATAGTAAAATAAAAATAAGATACATTGGTTGATATGGGACGGGGAAAAAATTACAATAACTGAACAATTTAAAAAAAATTACAGTACACATTACCATCTTCATTTTAATAGCATTTACGAAAAATAAAGGAAACCATTCATTTTATCAAATAACATGTTAACTTTAGTTATCATATACATTAACATGTTCATATTAATAACATATATGAAAAATAAAATAAACCATTCATTTTATCAAGTAACATATTCATTTTAATTATCATATACATTAACATGTTCATTTGTAATTTTTAATAACATATAATTAAAAAAAGGAAACCACTCACATATAATAACATATACATATAATAACATATAATAACATATACATTAACATGCTTTAAAATATTAACGTAATCATATTTTCATGCAATATCTAAAACCTTCATTTCAAAATATTTCCTAAAACATATAATCTTATTGTGTTAAAAATATATAATCAAATTTTAATTATCTTACCTTTACAAAAATAACATTTAATCATTTCATATTATTCTACTATATATATCATCTCATAACTATTACATTTGAACAATTGATTCATAGCTAGTATATTAAAAACATATACTCATTATAAATTTTAATATATCAACAAACACATAACAATAAATTAAATTGCTACTCACAATTGTCTTTACTTCTTCCTTGACAAAATATAACACCAACAACTTATCTATAAATACAAAAATAACAATGTTAGTCAAATAAAATCTCAAATTTAATATACAAATTAAGTATTTGAGGAAGCTAAAAATAGAAATTCTTACGATTTTTTTCACTTCTTCCTTGATAAATTAGCTCAATAAAGATACAAACAAAATGACAGATTTTATGAAAAGGATGGGAGGATGAGTGAATTTGTGAGAGAAAAATTGAAACTAATTTTATGAATTTATAACAAAAATTACTACAAAATTTTTTTAAAAAAAAGTATAATGAGGCATAGAGACGTTGGACCAATGTCTCCCTGCTTAACGGCTCTCTGCCATTTCAATTGGTTTTGTCGCTTTACCAAACAGCCCAGGTCAAAGAAAAAGCTGGTCAGCGCTCCAAAACGATGTCGTTTTGCAGTGCTAAAGGAAAAAAAAAAATTAGACGGGACGCCTCGCAGAGCTGATGCTACCCACCGCAGACAACCGAGCCGTCTCTCTCCTCGTGTGCCTCTCTCTTTTCGAGCGAACCAGCCGTTGTTTGTGCTCTAAGCCTCACTCTTTCAAACAGTCACATTCAATAAACACTTTAATCACTGATATTCTGCTTTCATTTCGTGGAAAACTAAGTATGATCCTAGATAGGGGGCAAAGACAAACGAGGATTCTTACTGCATTGCGACAACAAAGATTCAGATCTTGGACGTTTATGAGATTATTTCGGTTAAATTATTCAGAAAAGGAGTCAAAGTCAAGTTACATAAATAATTCTCCTTTATAATGGAAGAAGTTAAAACCGTCCAGTCCTAGGCTAGTCCTAGGGTTAGGCTGCTAGCAGTCTAATTTGTCTTAATTTGAGAAATCTAGGATTGCAGAGCTGTATCAAGATAAGAAAAAGTCATGGTCAACTAATTAAAATTTACTAGGCTCAGTCTGAATCCCCCCCCCCTCCCCCCAAAAAAAACCCGTGAACTACATCCATACCTTACCCAAAAAAAAAAAAAGAAATTAATTCAGCTAGTTGGCTACACCAATCTCAATTTCATACTACTAGGTCTATGTGTAGGAGGAGGTTTATACTGTATTACTTATCTTTATTTATATATATATATATATATATATATATATATATATATATATATAGGAAGAGGCGACCCTTTTTTTCATGTGCAGATTTATCGGATGATTGAGAACTTCATTTAAATATATATAACATTTAAAACTTAAATACACTAACACTAAGAATTTTGGAATTTGCACCCTGGTTAAGGCAGAGCTAAAATAAGTGTTCAAAGGCTAGAGAATGGCCAAGAATATGAGGTTCAACAAGATTTGGGTGCACTTGGATTTGTTGATGAGTGTCGGGATGCTGTGGGGCAATGGAATGTGGAACCAAGAACATAAACTACAAAGAGCTAATCGACCAATATGGCTAGGAGGTCAAGATTTCACTGGTTATCGAGAGGCCAATCAAATTACGGATAATTTTAGAAATTGATAGAGATGTAGATGCTTCATTCTTTCAGTCTTTCCCTAGAGAAGTTATCAATATGCTTAATGCGGCCGCTTGCCTAGAAACGTTAATTAGTAATGAAATCACGGTCTTTCTTATGCACCAAAAAGAAAAAAAAAAAATCAGAGAAAGTAATAGTCAGTTAACTACAATTTACAAAATCAGTATGACATGTATCTGTCCAACCAAAAAGGAAATTGTACCCGCAAACCATATCTCCTTTCTTTTAAAAAAAATTTATTTTTATTATCAAGTGCTTGGCAGTTGTGCCAATTTGAATTTCATGGCTTAAGACTAGGGTCTATATGGAGGAGGCTAACTTTTTTTTTGGGGGGCAGATAATTTTCATAAGTTTGAATTAAAGTTGATTAAAATAATTTTTTCTCCACATTAGTCCTACTTTTAAGTATTTTAAGTGACGTAGTAGTTGATGACTTCCTCTAAATATATAAGGTCTAAACTTGAATACATTGACCCTAAATAGCAATAAACAAAACTCTTGATAACGTATTCATGACACGATTGAAAGTGCCAAAACCAATCGATATGTTATCAAGACCCTAATCTATCATATAAATAAATTAAATTAAAATTTAAAAATTCATTAAAAACAGTGACAATATGAAAACCAACCGATATAATTAACTCCAATAATTAAGAAAAGGTTTTCTTTCCTTCCCTCCTTTATCCCTCCATTTTCCTCATAAAAATTCACCCTTTAAACATTCCTATTAAGAACAGGGCTCCCATTTAGACTGTCTTAAAACGCACACAAGAAAAAAAGGGGGGGGGGTCCTCTTTCGGCCTTAATAATCACTAATGAGTACAGGCCCACTGTAGTTGTCAATCCATATAAAAACTGGCCCACCAAAGGGGTTCAGGCAAAACGAAGTGGGCTTTAATGTCCCTGAGGCCCAATCGACTGGGCCAAGTTTTTGGCCTTTCTCATTGATCTTGTCCTCTCCACACTGTTTCCAAGATAATTGTTGGGAAAACAAGATCACAAGAACCCTATTTTTCCCTAAAATTTGAAGTGGGTTTTTCTCAAACTAATTATAATTAGAAAAAAAGTAACTAATACATAAAATTTTAAAAAAAAGAATAGTAGATTTTATACAAGATAGTCTCATATTAGAAATGTTGCGAGAGGGATATATTTAGGTGAGTTTTATAGTTATAATATAACTAATTAATTAATTATGGTGACTTTTATTAAAGTCATCATAGAATGAATTATTAGCCACCTGTAGAGTGAGAAATTACTTGCATGAGTTATTAGTCATCTCGACATCTTTAAAAAATAATCTAAGGAGTCCGTCTCACCATAAAGAAATTAAGAAAAAAGAGAAGATATGGCCGACTTTCACTAGTTCTCAGCTTGATAGCCAAGCTATCTAAGCTTTTATGTAAAATAGTTCTACGTTATCATTAAAATTTTCAAAGGGAAAAACATTTAATTGATATCTCAATTAATGTTTTATTACATAAATACTACATTGAACTTAGTTTAAAATCATCATCTGGTACTAATTTCATTGACAAGTGCTAAATTTTCGAATGGAGCTTCTTTATTAGGGAGACAAGGATGAAATTTTGAAAAAAAATTCATTTTTGTGAAGGGGGTTCATAGTTGAAATATCTAAGATTTAAATTTAGATCTATAACACCATTTCCAAGGGATTTGAGCGATTAACTTAATAGATTTATACCGTCACCCACTTCACACAAAAGGTGACAGCCCCCCTCCCCCGAATTTTTTGCTTCAAAGAAGTTGCAGCGGGTAATACAATAGAAAAAAGCAAGAAATCGAACTTCTCAGCTGATGAACTCAACACACTGTAAATTTTATGTCACTTTAAAACACGATGTGCTACGTGGTTAGAAGTGTTGCTTCTCGCACAAATTCTTATCAACTAATCATGACCATACAAACATAATTTTGAGCTTAGTTAACGCAACCTATCCAATTCTACGTTACGTTCTATGGGGGTGTCTAGAGACCATCGAGTAAGAAAAGAAAGCGATCTACCAATAAATTGTAATTAAGATCAATGAGGATGGTCCAATGTAGGGTAAGGATATGATTAAGAACTAGGCCACTCTCGATAAATTGCGTTGTCTAACATTAGGGCCCTCTTATAGGTGTATGATTAGACTTGTCACATTTAAGCCATTGTAGTTTATAATATAAGACTACATGGTACATCTATGCCTAAAGATGATCACTGAATAATAATCAAACACAATAGTTAGTAGTCTTCCATAAACGACGGTTGTATATTACTGTTTGTACTGAATTAAGTGTATGAGTATCAAAACCTACCCACAAATTAAAACTCAAAATGAACAAATATTAGCACAATAATGCTAAAACAAGAAAACCCTAGCTAACTAATAAAGTATACTACACTACTTCCTTCTTCTGTTTCCACGCCAATCCTATGAATCTGCTTTGTGAAAATTTAACCTTATGCTCGGAAATCGTTTCGAGCTTGGGGGACCATCCTTGATCCTTCGCCCTAACTAGTTGTTGATATTGCTTTCGTAGCTCTGGAGTACTGCAAATAAGACTACTATTATTGTTGTTGTTGTTGTTGTTGTTGTTATTGCAGGGGCTCGTATCGATGTAATTATTGGTAATAATCTTCGTAAGAAACTCGGGATCAACCTTAATCATAACCACTTTTCCATCCTTGCCCTTGATATATTTCAAAGGGCTCTCGTTACCATGACTATGACTATTTACATCGCTGGTAAGCCAGTTGATCACGGGCGACTTGCGCCTGTCGGAGGGATAGGTGGAGGGTGGAGAAGCCAGAGAGCACAACGAGGTGGCCGAGAGGACCCCACCACCAGCGGAGGGGAGGCGGTCAAGGGGGAGGATAAAGTAGGAGTGGCCGGCCACGAGCTTGTCGTGGATCCCTAGGACCGGGATGGGACGGCCTAGGAAGAAGGAATCTGCATGACAAACTACACAATCAGGGAACTCAAACATGATCTCTCCTGCCTTGATCTTCATCCTACCCTTCAAAACCCTAGTGCTTCCTTCGCATAATATCAACTTTATCTTAGGGTTGCCCGGCAATAACAATGAAACAAACCTTGATCTTAATTCGAAGCATGAGATCGGATGCTTGGTTGCAATTGCTGCATTCCCCATTTTGGAGAGAGAATTGGAATGTCTAATGGAGATCACAGGAGTAGGTTGAGTGGTGGACATATATAAAGGGAAATTAAGAGGGGGTCGATACATGGATTTATTTGACTAAGGAAAAATTAAAGTCTCATGTATTTTTATTTTATTTTATTTTATTGGAAATAGGTGGAAAAAGTCTATATTTGTTTTTGATGGAAATGGGGTGTAATGTAGGATAATTATAGCTAGGGGGGAGATTATGAGAATTAAAAAAAAGGGCGGTGGTCAGATATGCCGGCTTTGAATATGAATAAAAAAAAAAAAGTAGCATGCATGAAGTATGAACCAACGTTGTTATTATTATTATTATTATTATTATTATTATTATTATTATTATTAATGGACTATTATTAATTGAAAGGGGTGGATCCAATCAATTTGTTCTTGGACTGACTGGTCATTAATTAGTAGCAGCCAAGGTTTCCCGCGCCCCCCCCCCCCCCCCTCCTTTTTCTTTTTTTGGCCATAACAATCAAGGAAACAACCAAATTAGCAAGGACCCCCTCCCCTCCAAAAGAAATAAATAAAAGGGAAAAAGAATATTAGGTAACTAATGCAAATGTATTAAGTATTATGTCATGTGCTTAATTGCATTACTTAAATAGTTTCAACTAATGAATCGTGCATATTATAGTGTGAAGTAGCGGAGCTATGGAGAATTTCAAGTATATATCCCATGTGTGAATGGTGGAATAATACATTTCTAAAACAAATATATATACATATACTTAGTGTGCGTGATACGTATTCATAATAAATTATATTTTTGTTTGTGTGAAGGGAGCTATAAAAATAAACTACAGCTACCTTAAGTCCCTTCAATTAGTTTAGTATCAGCCAAATAGCTCATTATCAATTCAAAGATAAATTATAAGAAATGGTACATGTATTGACACAATTCTCTCTCTTTTATGAAAAAACTTTATTGAGATATCTTTTTAAATTTAAAGTTCTACACAATGTAAAAATATAATAAAAAGTCATGTTAAATCAAAAAAACTGCATGAAAAATCTTAACTATCTTTCCAAAAGATATGAATAGTCGCATATGAGTACTATATTTAAATTTTGTAGCTGCTTTTAGTCTAATAATATATTTATAATTTTCAGCTAATTACAAGAACATATAATTATAAAAAATTGCGAAGTTTCAAATATCTTCTTATTGCCTGAAATGAATGAATAGTACCATTAAGAGAATACTTCAACAATTAAATATAGATGATGCATTAAATTAAGCAGTGTAGGGGTAGTAAATAGTGAAATTATTCTTGAATATTTACATAGACTTTGATAAAATTCTAGATGTAAAAAACCAAAAGGATGTTTTTGTTGGGGTCTAAAATTACTGTTATCATGTACAAAATTTCAAAACAGAATAAACGTTAATTAATGTGGTTAGTGAACGAATGTATTACGCATGCATAGACTATGTAGAGGCATCTTATTATCCGATCCACTTTTTTTTAATAATCATAAGATTATACTTGTAATTTTTCTCCACGCACCAATTGGGTTGATCCAATGATCTAGTTGAATCTATAGTTGATAATTAATTTTTATATATTGATAATTTAATCATTTCAAGTCATATAACATATTATTAATTTAGGTCACTTTACGACACCTTTTTCGTATTTACATGAAAACCTTTATGATATATACGTTCTTTTTCATATGAACCTATATGTTATTTTATGAAATGTGCTTTTCTTTTCATATTATCCCCATGAAGATAAATACGGTATCTTGGCCGAAGAAAAAGAGTGAAAATGAAAAAGACATCTCGATGTGAGTCCTTTATATTATTTTTGATCAATTAAAATTGCTCGTGAGAATTTCTAAAAGTGTGGACAAGGTAGAAGATACATGAACAAGAAAAGACAAACATGTATAGTGGAAGACTCCCCCCCATATAGAGAGGGGTTGAATGTGGTAAGTTTGATGTTCATGTTAAAAGCCATGTGATTGGTTGACTTACCCACCCACACCCCCCACTCACACTTTACCGACAACTTGATCGAAGGCCGCCCATGTCCATGGCCGTCCTTTACCATAATCCCAGCAAACATTGACACGAGAAAGTTTATATTGACATGGCATTAAGGCGATTGAAAAGTGGAAACTTCCAAATCCCCATTCGCAAAAGAAAGTTAGCACCCTAAATTCTAGTGATAATAATGCAGAAAAGAACTAAATAAATGATCCTTTTTTTAAAAAAAGTTTCAACATATATACATTGGTTCTGATGAATTATAACTTTTTTTAAAAAAATAGGATCTCGAATTTGAATTTTTTAAATGAAAAAAATCTATAATAGAAAAGCTTTGTCCTTAATTAAATTAAAACAAGCTCCAATTACAAATGTCAATGGATCGGATTCGGATCAGATATTGAAACATCCGAATCTGCATCGGATTTATATTCGAATCTAAAATCCAATTTGAATCCAATCCAACGGATCGAAGGAGATCCTCCGGATCAGATATGAGTCGGATCGGATCGAAGTCGGATTTAATCCGATCCGAAATAATTCCTTTCATAACGCAATACTTTTATACAATTTTTCTATATTCTATTCACTGGTCAATACAATGATGTGCATTTATATAACAAAATTCTGAACATTTAAGCTAAACGAAGAATAAAAGACGGAATATATTTCAAGTTCAACAAAATGACAACATGTTTCAACAATTACAAGTCTTAACAACTATCTGAAATATCACAAATAACACGTCTTACTCATAAAAAGAAAAAAATTAAGAGTAGTAATCCTCCACTTGCACTATTTATCCCTCTTCTCTATTGGTCTCCGACTATGGGTATGCATAATGATATTTATAATTATTATTTATATGGAGTTGAGATTTTCATTAGAATTAAGTATTAGAATATAATTTTGATCATATTACTGATCCGTAATTCTATATATAATTAAGAGTTAGAATATGATTTTGATCAACCTCAAAAAATGATCAAAAACAACAATCTTTCCAAACTCAAAATGGTAAAACTCAAAGTCTAACTTCTCTTGTTCTATAACCCCAATAATCTAAATAATACTCTTAGTCATAAAAATATATATTTAGATTTTATTGTATGACCTGTTAAATTAGGAGAAAAAGGAGATGTGCACTTATGAGAGATCAGAGAGGGGCAATAAAATACTCGGCGTCGGTGTTATAGAAACTAGTGAAAAGACAGAGGCTCAGAGAGAGAGACCGAAAGTCGAGAGTTGGAATGAGAAGCCAAGAATTGAGGAGGTAGTTACTCCTTTGACAGTCCCACTAGCAAATAGCAAGAGATCGAGAGTAACTAGCGAGTAGCGAGAATGCCAAGAACGGCTAGTGAGGAGAGGGAGAGTAACTAGTGGAACTATTAGGATTTCAACGTTTTAATTTTTACATATTAAAAAAAATCTTGCTGAGCAAAAAATAAATAACACTTGTCTGGGTGGGGGAGTGGGTATATTGAGTAGGTTTTATTTGTACAAATTTTAAAATTTAAACTTAAATTCAAAATTGAAAATATTTAAAAATCTAGTAGGATCGGATTAAAAGTCGGATCGGATTTTACCTTTCCTCTGAATCCGATCCGAATTGGACTCGGATTCGAATTATTTTTATCGGATTTGGACTCAAATTTTTCTGTTTCAATTCGAATCAGATAATTTTATCTCGAATCGGATCGGATCGAATCTGCTTCGAATTCAGATGTAACTGTCATCCCTAACTCCAATAACTGGCTCGTGAGGTAAAAGGAAGGAGAAAGAAAGGGGGTGAGGCGAGCAGCTACCTGCAGCAAACGCCTCATGGCTCACAGCTTGCAGGGAGTCTCATGGCCATGGGCCTGCTTATGAGGTTTTTTTTTGCTTTTTTATTTTTTTAAATATTTTTAATTAGTTTTTTAAATTCTAAAAATAAAATTGTGTGTTATACCGTGTATTTATGGGTATTATTTTATTTGATGAAAATAGTAAGTTTAATATTAGAGAGATAATCTTCATTGATGAGCTAAAAAACTGATTCATTGCTGAGAATACTCTAATGATAATTTGAATCTAATAAAATAGAGGATTTACTATTTAAAAAAAAAGTAAGTGGATAAAAAGGGTGACAGTGAGTGATGTGCCAGCAGGTACTATTTTACTTTATCCATGAGCATGGCATGCTCCTCCCTTTAGGCTGGAGTTTGCGTTTACCGCCATCATATCATTGATGGTCTGACAAGTGACAACAACAAATTTGCTCTTCAATCTTCATGCTGTTTAACTTTAACCCCATCCCACTCCTCACCATCATTATCATTCGCCATCATTTGTTTTTACCAGTCAAACAAAGCCTGAGCGTTCGTACCCAAACCTGCCTTTCCCTCTCATTAGTTATTTCTTCTATCCAATTATTTGTCTACCTCACATCTGTCGTCTTTATGAGGTACCGTTGTAATCTACCAACTATTAATTAAACCATTAGCGTCGGATAGACACTCAAAATTTATATAGGCGATTGATACATTTATCTCTTAGGACACGAAAGTCATTAATTTTTTTACTTTTTGGGGGGTTATAATGGATTATGGGGGGTTCTAATGGATTATTACAAGACTTATGAAGTTACACTTATCTATAGGTAAATAAACATTCATAAAATATAGGCTTTTATAATATATCATCTCACAATAAGTTTGAGATAGATAGTTTTATCAAGGACAAACTGTTTGTTATTTTTTGTTTCTTTCATATTTTCTGGTAGGAGTAATGACTTGTATCTTACAACAAATCACTCTTAAATGTTTTGTCTTAACCTAAGTTAATGTATTTTACGCTGTAAAACCACCAATTTTTAATAATTATAACTAATTATTAATTTTTAAGTTTTAGCATCCGTCAGTTACGCTAGTGACTATGAGATGACACGCTAAACGGATCAACTATATCCGCAAATATGTTTTATATGCGTAATTTTATAAATGTCAAAAGCTATGTACAAAAAAAGATGATTTTGCACAAAAAGTGAAGACGCAATAGTAGTATATTGAAAAACAAGGTATAATTGAACAATAAATGAATATCACTATTTATACATTGTGCAAAATTACCTTCTTAACTCGAATTTTTCACAATTACACGGACTAGAGCGTCATACTATAGATACACAATTGTTACCCTATCGTAACTATTGAAATCTTGCAGACCTTAAACCATATAATTACATACTAATTTATATTAAGGTAAGATATTTATTATTTTATCTTTTAATATTAGGAGATCCATACAAGTAGAATTTCCCTGTGACAGATGAGATGAGAACAGAAGAGGCATGAGAAGGATACTGACAAGGGGCCATAACCATATGAAAAATTCCAAACGTCCAAACATCATCAATATCTCTGTCAGTGACACTATCGTTGTGCTCATCCTTGAATTATATTTTCCTGATGAGATCATCATGCTTATCTTCAACGAACACAGGTAGCAGTATATTACTGCTGTTATTATTATTATTATTATTATTATTATTATTATTATTGCTATATGTTATTATTAATTGGACAATTTCATTGGTCAAAATTTTCATCAAACTTTGAATAAAAGGCTAAATACCGTGTTTACGGAGCCCCAATAGGGGTGACTGTCTAGAGTTCTGTATGGCTTGCTCTATTTGATTTAGCAAAGATTAAGGATGCATTATAACACTTTTTTAACGTGCAAGTATAATCTCAAATTAGGATATAACACCCTGTCCTTTTGCTAATATTTCCAGCGTATTTGTTGGAGTTTTTCAAAGGATCACCTAGGACGGTGCCTTCGTCGTTTATTTTCCGTGTGTTTCGGCACGCTGCATGCATTTTAGTATGTATAAATATAATCTCATGCGTTATATTGCATCCCATAGTTTCAAAAGAATAAGACTGCTTCTTTTATTAAGACTTTTTTTAATTTATTTTTGCTAAGTTTATTTGAATTCATTTCTACTTGATTGAATTTAATTTGTCTTAGTTATTTTTTAAAGAAAAGAAGTTGAAAAGAGACCTGTTATGAACTACATTTGCTTTAACTATGTAGTACTGAGGGTTAAAATCCACAATGGAAACTCACACCATTATAATTTTGCTCCTTGCGCTGGGATGCAGAAAGGCGCCTAAAAATATAATAGAAAGAGAATAATTCAGGTTATGTAATAAAAGTAGAGCAACTCAGTCCTCATAAATTCAAATTTATTTGACCCAAATATTAGTTACATTTTCTTGACATTTTTATAACACAAATAAATAGCAAATCAGAATCTAATGTTGCATCAACCCTTTGGGACAATACGAAATAAACCAAATCCAAACAACTATTTGACAGATTTAAATCGAATTTTCAAGCACCAATATTCTTTTATAGAGCAGTGTAGATCTAGAGCAATTTTGCAGGTTTGCTACACCAGAGTAACCAGACCATTTGCTACATCTGTAGTTTGCTAACCAGCAACATGAATTAGTTGAACCTCCAGCCGACTAACCCGTTCAACAAAATCCAACGGTCAAAATTATGCCAAAACGTATAAACATCCTCATGATGAGTTCATGACAACTTGATTTTAATAACATGGTAAACAAATAGGAGTAGTTGATAATTGCATAAGCTCTGTAATCAGCTCCATGATCTAATCAAAGTCGCAGTCACATTATATTACTTGTGAAAATGGACATGTAGAAAAGTTCCTGTCCAGATTAAGAGGCCAGAACAGCACAAATGCATAAGCGCATTAATTTATTACACAAAGTTCATAATTTTAAAAAAAAAAGGGCAGAAAATTGGGGTTAGGAAGTTTTGTTACATCAAGAAGAAGAAATTATTCATGAATGGGTCAAAAGTGTGCTGAAACTTTACAAAAAGGACAAGGAGAAACTACTAACTGTTGGGCCACAAGTTTATTGTCAATGAAAAAATGGCATTACCTACCACCAGTTACCACTGCAAGAAAAAAGAAAGGGGGAATGTCTCAGTTCGCAATTTGCTTATGATACTGACATGGAATCCAAGAGACTACTTCCAATAGCAAATATGGACTCTCACCTGGAAAGCGAGCCTAACCAAGCCATCTTTCAGGATCGAGAAGTCCGAATTGAAGCCTAAAGTAGGCCAACTTTGAGCATAAGTACTGATCTATGTACTTGCTAAAACAATTCACGGCCCCGGGGGGGGGGTGTTCGTGCTCCTGGTAACATTGGGCCTCTACCATTCCCCCCATAGGACCAACAACCGGTTCAGTAATTTTGTCCGTCTGTGCACTGATGGCAGGCATCTTGGTGCTCAACAATCAATTATCTTGTAGTATACCAGAGGCATTCCTCTCTTTAATTCTGTCATGCAGCTTGTTGCATATTGAGGAGTAGGGGCAAGGAGGCCAACCCCATCAAAGGGCACCCTGCAACCCCATTATCATTAAGGTATGACATGGTGCCGACTGATGGGATGAGAGGAGAAGCAACTCCTTCCTGCAAGTTCAACGCCCCAAAAGTTAGTAAGAAATGGAAAATATCAGAATAGGTTCAATTAAGTAAACACAACAGTGACGAGAAATTCCTAATATGTTCACAAGCAGGCTAATACTTCTATGGAGCCAGTCAAGTATGCGTTCAGCAAGCACACCCACATCCATGCATTCATACACATGTAGCATTTGAGGAGTAGGTATGTATACAGTGAAGTACCAGGCAATGTTAAAGATCAGTTAGTATCACACCAGGCTAGCAAGAAGCATTCTGTGGCTCTCTTGTCAGGGCAAAGTTTTGTTTTTGGTTTTCTTCTCTTTGATAGCAAAAATAGGACGGAACCAAAAATTCTGTAGTTCGGGGGGCAAGATTGATACATGATATGACAAAATCCTCACATCCTGCCTTGGCAAAACTCTTGGGGTATAGGGTTGAATGGAAAAATAGTTTGATAACTGAACTCAATCACTTATATTTAGCCATCATACCGATGCCCTAGAGCAACAACCCAACTCCCACACAAGGCCACAACGAAGTTCATTCAAATCCCACCAGACCCACAGGGGATTTCCCGCTCCTCCGCCTAACCTTTTTCCGTCACCCATGCCTTTGCCTAGTAGTGTGTCAATAGAGCATCACATAAACAGTTCCACAATCCGAAGCCACTGACAGTGGCTGGAAAATCTGAAGTTCAAAGGACAGAGGTGGCCTTTCCTGTATGCAATCAGGGTCTAAAGGAAGATGACCCCAGCTAAAAAGGTGGACTGCACCGCTATGATTCCAAAACTGAATAAGCATTGCATCAAGTATCTGTAAAACATGCAAAGCTGAAAAAATTTGAGACAAAGTTTTCCTCCGCCAATAATACATAATTAGCAAAAAAAATCGATTTGATCGTACCTTTTACCAATTCCATTTCAAGGACAGTGAAATTTTGAAATCAAGCACGTACCCTTATAGCTTAGACTACGTCCACACCATAAACATATATATGGCCAACTTTTCCCTTACCTATATTACAAATGTAGTACGTTTAAAAAAGAAAAATCAGTGACCCAAATAATAATGTCACTCTCACAAGGACACCAGACGGGCACCTCCGCTGCTTATTTTCCTGTAAGTTCCCACACTTTTGCTAAAGATTTGTTTATTCTCTCCCCTTAACACAGCCTGCAATTTATCATCCTGCAATCAGTTTCCTAGTAGAAGGATTTTGATTTTTGAGACATGAAGCCCCAAGTTTTGAGGATTAAAGGGGAGATTTTCAGGAAGGATATTGCTTGCCAAAATTGGCCACCACCACTGAGAGCAGTTTGATTTAAGCCAACAAGAGCTGTTACATTAGGGACTTCAAGCATCATCCAAAGACAGTACGTCACAGAGTTCAAGCACAGGTTAAGGATGGAATCAATTGCCATCAGGCCCACCATCAACCATCTCATTTACATTTTCTTTCTTTTTCTATTTTTGTCAACTCGATATTAATATGGGCTTTTGAGACATCTAGGAAATTAGGGGTTGGCTTTTTGGTAATTTTTAGATTTCCAGATCAATGAACATATTTTACTAGTGAATTGAACATTAGATTAGAACCACACTTGAATTACTCCCCAAACCAAGCCACCAAATTGGTCTTAGGCTTCAAGTGAGTTTTGCTTATTGGCTCCACGATGGTAAAGGAGGAGGTTGATGGTTGATAGTTAGTGGCGGTTCCTCAGGCCAGGGCTGCAATTTTAGATATAGTCACTAGAATCAAAGAAGCTGGTGGTTTGCATGTAGGCTGGTGGTACTAGCGATTAATGATGCTCTCAATAGTAGAGGTACACTGGAGTGCTGCTCATGTCGTGGTTGCGGGCAGTTCAAAGGAGGTCGGAGTGGTGTTGTTGGACGGTCCTTGTTATTGGCCTCTGCTTACCATGGAATCCATTTCCTTTCTAAGTTTCCCCCAATACGAAAAACCCCTTTGCGTTTTGCCATGGGCATGTAGGCCAACTTGATTAATCTTTGACCACTTCATTGACAAAGGGGCATCACGTGGACATTGTTGAAAACTAGAAGGATAGTTGTGCGACATTAAAATTTCCCTGTCAAATGAAATGTAGAAGTACAAGGGCAGCTTAATGGTATTTCTTTAATCAGTCCTTTTACCTTTCCAGAAAAAAGTTTTTTTTTTTTAACCCATTCTTGATGAATATCATGCATCACACATCAGGCAAATATTTTAAAAGTTTCCCATCGACCTAAAAACTCAGAGGTACAATCAATAAAGAGAACAGAAGATTCAATGCAAAGATTCGCAACACAGAAGTCCCACTAATCGTATCAATAACAGAAGGCATTTATAATTTTATACCTCGGGATGATTATCAGCCAAGAAGCAGTGGATATCGCACTTCTTGTTCCGGCCCGGGCTGGCATAAATTTGAGACCAACCTTCTCAGAAATTAGTCATCGTGATTAATGAATCACCTGCAGAAACAGAGCAGAAAGTTAATGCTCATGGAATGGTTTCCTAGTTCAAATAGTACAAACGAACAAGACCTTGATATTCAAAATGTTGTGAGTTCATGGTAGTCAGATTCACAATATAAGACACCTCTTACAAAAACCTGGTGAAACACTCAATAAACAGAAATTGCTATCAACTTGCTCCATATCCCCACCTCCTGTCGCAGCACAAATAATATGTAATCCAGCACAGCTCAGGCTCATGCAAATGAACATAAACATAAGGTACGGATCAGTCATGCATTGGAACAAGATTCGATTAGCTACCTTTAAAAGATGGGCCAAGCTTCGTTTAAGCTTGGATATCAACATCAGACAGGGTGTGATCTGTCTGCTATTCTATTCATTAGCTGAAGCATCAGAACTTATCATCTGGGATGAAGCCCCTTCGAAGCATTTCATCATGGAACCTAAAAGCCTCCTTCAGGTTGTCCTGGCTAATATAACCGTCTATTAGGGATGTGTATGTCGCTCGGTCAGGATTCATGCCTCTTTCTATCATCTTCTGGTATATGAATCTTGCCTCTTCCATTCTAACTTGCCTACAAAAGCCTTCTAATATTACATTATATGATATGACATCAGGCAATATCCCTCGGTTCTCCATTTTATTAAGTAAGACTAAAGCCTTGTCCATATTCTCTTCTTTCATGAACCCATGTATAAGTGTGTTGTAAGTAATGCTATCAGGAAGAGTACCCTTCAGTTCCATCTTCCTCAGGAACTCTTCTGCCTTTGACGGCTCTCCAGATCTGCAATAGCCTTTAATGATAGTGTTGCAAGTCACGATGGTTGGTTCAATACCTTTCTCAACCATCTCATCCCACAACCTAAATGCCTCATGGAGTTGCCCCATACTACAAAATCCATTGATGAGAATGCTATAGGAAATGTGATTAGGAAAGATACTTCGACAAACCATGTTTCTCCATAATTCATTAGCTTTTTCCATGGAACCTTCCTTGCAAAAACCATCAATCAATGTGTTATATGTCACAATATCTGGTTTAAGACTTTTCTGAATCATAGTCTCAAACAATACCATTGCCTTGGCCATATTCCCAGCCTTGCAATAACCGTGAATAAGGGTTGTGTAAGTATAGTAATCAGGGAACATACCCCTTTGCAACATCTCGTCAAGGAGTCGATCTGCCTCAGTAAGCATGTTTTGCTTGCACAAGCCATTCAAAATGGTATTGTAAGTTACAACATCCATCACACAACCTTGCTCGAGCATTTCATCTCGTACTTTCAAAGCCTGGGGCATAATACCAATTTTACAATACCCACCAATGAGAATGGTATAGATCACACTATCTGGAGCCAATCCCTTGGTCTTCATCTCTTTAAGATACATCAAGGCTTGATCAAGATGCCCATTCCTTGAAAGCAATCCAATTAGTGAAGTAAAGCTAACTAAATCAGGAATGACACCATGACACAACATTTCATTGAATAGTTGTTCGCCATCCATGAAATTATCTTTTTTGCTACATTCTATAAGCAATGTATTATAACTTGTGGTATCGGGGCTCAACCCAGCCTGCCACATCTCGCACAAAATTTGCTTAGCCCTATCATATCTTCCCACTTGACACAGCCCTTTTAATATTGCATTATATGTAAACAAGCCTGGCCTCAAACCCCTACTTGACATAGAATCCATCAATTCAAAAGCTTTTTCCACAGCCCCCTCTCTACAATAAGCATTAACTAGTATATTATATGTGACATTATCAGGAAGAATCCCTTTTGCTTCCATTTCTAACAAAAAAGAATCCACTTTTGCTGTCTTACCATCTTTACACAAAGCATTGACCATGATATTTAATGTATAAACATTCACCTGAACTCCATTTTTAACCACTTCTCCATATATCGCCCAAGCCAGATCAACCCACTCAACCTTCACTAACCCACCAAGAAGACTATTAGAAGCATTAATCGAGATACAAACTCCTCTACTTACCAAAATGTTAAACACTTCAGAGGCTTCTCTTAACCTCCTAGCTTGCACGTAAGTCCTAACTAACAAATCAAAAACACCTGAATTTGAACCACACTTATCACAACTCTGCAAAAAGCAATCCACAACCTCGACCCTCGAAACCCCACTTCTCCTAACCATACGAAGAATCAAAGCCTGGGCATCCGATACCCTCTTACCCCTAACCAACATATGAACCATAGTACACAAAGAGATCATTGAATGCTGAAAATGAGGGCAATTCGAAGATAACCACTCGATAAACTTTAAACCCATTTGCAAATTCTCACGGCATCGATACAGAACTTGAGCAACATCGGAAGGGGTTAATGATCGATAAATACTACCGCTACTGTGAAAGAAAGTGGACTTACCCAGCTTCAAATTCAGCAATATTTTCTCGACAGTTAACGTGTCTGAGATTGACGATGATGAACTGGGTTCTGAAGCAATAGTTGGTGGGAACTGAAGGGATGATGAGGTTGAGAAAGATTGAATATGGGGTATGGGTTTCTTGAGAAGCCGCTGGGAAAGTAGACGTTTAGCAGCCATTTTCTGAACTGGGCTGTGCAAATTCTGGCAGAGATGTCTCCGAAATGAAGGGGTTCTGAGGAGTGAGAGTGAGAATGAGACTCTGGTCAGGGAGGAACCTCCCACGACGCAGAAGGCGGGACTCGATGGATACCTGCCTGCCGGGTGTAGGTCTGGCACACGGGCTCTTGCGGCTCTTTGGGGACAGCTTTTGGATCTAACTGTGAAGTTGTTTGGTTATGAATTTTTTTTTTTGGGGGGGGGGGGGGGGAAGAGTAGGAGAGTTTTTTGCCGTGAATTTAGCCTTTTGGATTCAGATTAAAAAATATAGATTAGTAAATAAGTAAAATTGATTGAGTTTTGTAGAAATAGATTGAAGTTGATATTTTTTTATTCAAGTAGGTTGAAGTGAGTTGGAGTAAATTGAAATTGGTCGAAGTGAGTTGAAGTTGATTAAAATGGGTTGAAATTTTCTTTATATGAATGATAGAAGTTGGTTAAAATAACGGGAAGTGGATTGAAGTTGGTTGAAGTTTATATTTTTTATTAAAGTTGGTGAAATGGGCTAGAGTAGGTTGAAGTTGGTAAATTGAAATTTACCAACAAAAACAACAGGGCCTAAATAAGTAATCAAAAACTTCGATAAAAATAGCTTTCTAAGGTATTGAAGTTCTTTTTATCTAAGAAATAAATTTTAAAAAATTATGAACTTTTTAAATAAATTTAAAGTAGTCAATTTTTTCTCCAGAGTGATTGATGGATCGGCCTCAAGAAGAAATGTGCTTGCGCTATTGCTGCTTCTCACCTCCTCTATGTAGCTTCCAAGCATACAATAGTGCTCCTTCATTGAATCATGCAATAGTTTTGCTACCACTTATCTGATTTTGTATGCTAACCAATTAGTTGTGCAGACTCCGAAGTCTCGTTTTACCTCATTCATAATCTCCTTGGATGACCAAGGAGGTTTATCTTTAAACTTCAAAATGTAGTGCCTTGCCACCCAGGTTGGCTTAGGTTGTCTATTCCTAAGCTTATTCCTGGTACATCTGTGGTGGTTGCTGACTGATTTTACAATGTAAGTGGCTTTCCTTATGGCCCATGATACATACACTTTGAAAGTGAAAGTATCTTTGCACATTGCTTGAATCCTTTTTCTACCTGGATCTGATACGTTGAACTTTACATCAAAGCCTTGTGCTACTGCAAACCTGACAATTACATCTTTGAATTTTTAGGTAGTTGCAAAACACATTCCTACTTGCCACTTCAGTTTTTAAAAATCCGATATTGTCATCTCTTAGCGCTCTCTTTTTCCTTCTCAGCAACACGTTATCTTCCTCATCACTTTTACTATGAGTTTCCATTCCAGCTTCACTATCCTCATGCTGACTTTGGAGTTCAGTACCTTTACCCACTGTTTCATCAATTACAGTCTCATGTTGATTGTTGTGGAATCAATTTCTATAAGGTTAGTCTTCTGTTTCCTAAATTCTCCAACTTTTTTATTTGCCATCCGCCAAACATTATCACCTATTTTCACATCTTCAATTTCCGTGTCATCACTATCATCAGTTACAACTTCTTTACCACCCCCATTATTCTCATTATGATCATCGTCCTCTCCATCAGAATGATAATCACTATCATCATCTGAACTGCCCAAGTCTCCACCCAGAAGATCATTCCGTATTAAAAGTGACTCTAGCCTTGGGTCTTTCCAATTATACTCAACGTGTTGTACAGTTTGCTTGCTTTTTGGAGGGTGACTATTTGGTGAATTTTCACTTGAATATGGGGTACAAGTCACATTGGCAGATTGAGATCTAGTTATTAGGCTTGCTAATTGGGAAACAACAACTGGTGTTTTGATTGTGGAGCTCTGGGTGTTGGAATTCTGGGTTGGTGGGGTTTTGGTCTCGGTGTTTTGTGAATTGGATATCTGGGTTGGTGGTTATAGGTTTTGGGTACTTGAATTATGGGTTGGTGGGGTTTGGTTTTTGGATTCTTGTGTTGGTGGGTATTTTGCTTTTATGTTTTGCATTGTGGCTTTTGAGTTATAGGGTTGGTGGGTTTTTTGCTTTTATGTTTTAGGTTGTGGCTTTTGGGTTCTTGGGTTGGTGAGTTGGATTTTGGATTTATGAGAAGGTGGTTTTTTAGTTGTGCGGCCTTGGGTTTTGGGAAGCTGCTCCTTTAGCATGGGGGCTGTGGGTTTCATTCTTTTAGATTGAGTTTTGTGAAGTTGCTTTGTGGACTGATGCTTTCTGGTCTGTTACTTTTTGGGTGGATGCTTTCTGAACTGTTGTTATTTGGGGGTATGGGCCTGGGTTGACTGCTTTCTTCTCCCTTTTAAGGAGGGTTGGTTTGGTCCCCATTTGATTGATCTCCTGGAGTTGGCAATGCATCACGCAGAAATTCAGGTTCATCTATTCCATGAACAATATATATATGAAGCTCTCTTTTTTACCCATATAGTGTTTCAGCATTTTTACTGACTCATTGACAGTAATAATCTTCTCAAACCACTTTTATGGAGCAACCAAGTATCACATAAAAGAAATCTAACACACCATTGTACCCAATCTCCTCACGAGCAATTCCCTTCACCTCAAAATATGACAATATATTCACAACAATAGGTTCAATGCTCCTATAGCTACCTCCTTCATATTTCAACTTTCTTCCTTTCACAAATTTTCTACCATGGCGAAGATGAAGTATTATGCTATCATCTCCCATGTTAAACAGTTCATAACAACATTTAAACATGAAAACAACACATAAGATCAATACCCATCACAGGCATGCAATTTCATAACCCGTTGCACCCTAACCTATAAGTTCTCCCCCCTTTCACATATTAAGGCCCAATTTCACTCTTACTTGTCAAAATAGGTTTACATTACTGAATGTAAACATAAATTGAAAACACTTACGCTCAAGTCGATTTTCAACACAGATATTCTAATATTTTGATTCTCCACAGCATGCTTCGATTCTCTTTTAACTCCACTTCACCAACAACGCCAATTATGCTTCCTCAATGAAACACTTTGATTCTCTTCTTTGAAATGTTTCATAAATTGACAAACTTAGTTTGAGTTGAGAAGGAGAGAGATTTGCATTTTTTTGGACTCCTTAACAGAGGAGGTGAGAAAGACAGGAGAAAAGGGGCTCAAAGGATTGTTTTTTATTTAAAAGGACTAGTTTAATAGGTCAACTCTCTTTAAAGGGTATTGTAGTCAACAATTTATTACTTAGCCTGTTACGTCATATTTCAGCTATGTCCGCCACCATTAGATACGAAAACATTAAATATGTTAATAATACATTTTATTAGTGTCCAACTTTATATTATGATATATTATTACCCAAATCCCCCAAAACATGATTTATTATTATTCCATTTCTCTTATTTTTATTATCACAAAATGGTTCGTTTAATTTAAATAAAGTCTCCAACGTCAACGTCCCACACCATCACACAAAACATTCAGAGTACTACTACAACAGAGCGACAGAATCACAGCCACCGAAAGAAAAAAATGCCAGATATTTCTGAGGCTGATGTGGCGCATCCCTATTGGTTTGGCCACTTCACCGGGACGACCGGCTGACGTGGAAAATAAAACCCACAAAACTGATGCTGCTCCTCAATCTCCAAAATGCGGGTCGCTTTAAACGGGTGACTAGTAAACGCTGCACTTCAAGGTATTTGTACCACAGCCAATAATAATACACCACGTACCCATACCAGCGTTTTGATTCGACTGTCAGAAATGCCTTATGTCACCTGCATGTTAAACCAGCACTTACGCATTCACCGTTGCCTAGATATTTAAAGCCCTCTGATTTTTTGTCTGCCGTTTTTCCTGCACTCCTATTCCCAGGGAGAAAGAGGGGGGAAAAAAAATTTACTCAGAGAAAAATCTTACTGGGTCTTCTCCTTCTCTCTATCTTCTGGGTCGATTGCCCGATCTGCGAATTCGAATCACAGAGGAGGAGAGAGAAAGACAGCGATACCTGGATCTTGTTTTGGTGGAGGTAATTTACTACCATTTTTTTTTATTTTGTATAATTCTATGCTTAAACCTTGATTACTTGAGTTGAATTTGATGCTACGTTCGAAATTATAGTTTGACTTGTTTTCGTCAGGTTTGATTTTGTGAAGAGGGTTTAGGTTTTGAGTTTCATCATCCAGTTGGAGGAAAGTGACAAGAAATCGTCAGATTTTTAATAAGGAAGTAGAGAAGATATGAAGAACTGTGAGCGTTTAGCGAATCTGGCCTTGGCAGGTTTGTAATTTGTCTTTTGTTTGATTTGGTTGATTTATTTGTCGTTGTGATTGTTGTTTAATTGATCATTCAAATGTATCATATTTTGACTTTTCGATTTAGAGAGATTGTGGATTCTGAAGTTGTTGAAATTTGGTTGAAACGGGACAAGGGCAATTTCCTTCTGAGAAGTATTTCTGGGATGCATTACTCTTATTAGTTCTTATTTGAGAATTGAAGAAATATGATTCTATCATTGGATTAGGGGTCCTCAGAATGGGAATGAAGTAATGGCATAATGCACCCAATGAGCATGTAATTAGGATATTTCAACATGTTGATGGAGAATGTGGACAAATTTTCTTGTGTTGCTTTGTTGGATGCATCCTGTTGTACATTGGTGGGTGGTTTTGGTTTTTCTTTTTTGGTGGTCCACGGATTATATACCGCTACTTGGGAGTGGAGGATGAGAGTTGAGAGACAAGTATGATGCGTATGTTGATTAGTTGGCTCACGAATGCCATGAAGCTTCTTGTAGTTGCCAGTTATGGTGCGTAATGTTGGCCTCACTGGTAGTGTCAACCACTTTCTTTCCACAACAAAGAATTAGAAATTGGTTGCAGTAGCATGACACAATTGGTGTTCTTTTAAGGGCTTGTCTTAGAATCTAATGCTTCTTGCTGGGTTAATAATATGGTGGATGTGTCTCCTCCTTCCCAACCAAAAGAAGAAAGAGGAAAGAGGGCTAATTCCTACATTGTTAGGCCTCCTGCAGCAGCACTCAAAATAGTGCTCCTGGGTATCTGTGTGTGTTTATATGCGCGCGCGCGCGCACACACACACACATACATATATATGTCTCTGTACATATATATATATATATATATATATATATATAGGGGTTGGGAGGTTTTGGGGGGGGGGGGGTTGCCTAGCTTTCTAGAGCATGGGCATACATTGCATTGTACACATGGAAGAATAGCTTAATTTGAACAGAAGGACTGATTTTCTGTGTCCTCGAAGAGAACAAGATGTCTATCTCTTTAGCATAAGGTGTGATGTGATATTAAAGTGTTGACTTTGATAACATGTTTTTTTGTCTTCTGCTTGCAGGCTTGAGCTTGGCACCTCTTGTTGTGAAGGTGAATCCAAATGTAAATGTGGTATTGACTGCTTGTCTTGCAGTGTATGTTGGTTGTTATCGTTCAGTCAAGCCGACGCCACCCACAGTAAGATCTCATAGTGAATTATCAAATAAACATATTTGGTTAGTTATTTTGCTGTTTATTGGGGGACTCTTCTTTATTTGCCCCTTATTACTCCATGATTGTTCACAATGCAGGAGACAATGTCGAATGAGCATGCCATGAGATTCCCTTTAGTTGGGAGTGCAATGTTGTTGTCTCTGTTTCTACTATTCAAATTTTTGTCGAAGGACTTGGTCAACGCTGTACTAACATGCTACTTCTTTCTTCTCGGAATATTGGCCTTTTCGTACGTTCTCTCTTTTTTTGGCTTCAATGTCCTTGGCATTTGACACCCGTACTTTGGTCTTTCAAATAACATTTTTTTATTTATATGTTTTATTTTTCAGTGCAACTTTACTTCCTGCGATAAAGCGTTTCCTGCCAAAGCACTGGAATGAAAATGTTATCATCTGGCGTTTTCCATATTTCCGCTGTATGTAGTTATGGACCTCTTGTTTTTTAGGCTTCTTTCCAGTACTATTGCTCTGTCCATTGAATTCATGTTTTAGATGCCCTTGCCAAGCTTAGCATTTGGCAAGATGCTGTTGGAATGCAATGCAGTGTATGACATGCATGTAATAGTCAAAAGGCACATTCTTTCTTATAAAAAAATAGGTCAAAAGGTATTCTTCGATTTTACATGAAATAGCTGGTAACATCCTAGAGGCCTTGAGTAGGGAAAGATGGGAGTGGGACCATAATTAATGCAGGTCTTATAAAGGCCGTTTGGATGCTATAGGGCATTACTGATTAGACTCCAATCCTTGGTGAACTAGATTCTGTTGTTGACTAGTCTTTGGTTGATGATGGATTGTCAGCTTATCCAACCTAAATGGTGGTTTCTATGCTTGTTTGTTTGTAGTATCCACTATGATAGTTTTTGTTTGGCCCCACAGCTTTGGAGGTTGAGTTCACAAGATCTCAGATCGTTGCAGCTATTCCTGGATTCTTCTTTTGTGTTTGGTATGCCTCAAAGAAGCATTGGCTGGCCAACAATATCTTGGGTCTTGCATTCTGCATTCAGGTTAGATTGAGCTTTTCTATATCTTCCCAACAATATGTGTATATTTTTAAATTTAATTATTTTTTTTAGGTTCACTCATCCTATGTATGCTTCCAATGGCTGAGGTTGTTCTTTTAGTAGATTGTGTTATTCACTATTTTTTTTTTCTTTACTTGACGTGTAAACATACAGGGAATTGAAATGCTTTCACTTGGGTCCTTCAAGACTGGTGCTATTCTTTTGGTGAGTAGGAAATGCGTGTAGAACTAATTTCCTTGTACGTTTTAGTAGAATTTGTCTGATCGTGAAGCACCGAAGCTGTTGAATTTCCTGGACTTTTGTCTCCTTTGAATCAAAACTCTGTGCATGCTTATTTTGTTCGTGAATGAGCTTAACATGTCATTTTAAGATTTCCGACTTTTATTCATGATTGACCTAAGACTAAGCATAATTTTTTTCCAAATTCTTTTTTTCAATGTCACACCTTTCAATATGTGCATGGTCATCTATAATGATGGTGTTTTCTTTTAGTTCCTTAAAATATTCCTCGGGACATATGCGTGCGACATGTTAAGTAACCTTGAGTGGCCTATGAAGCAATGTCTCACCTCTTTGCCGTCTTACATTTGTCCTCTATCTTCTAATTTCAGGGTGGACTTTTTGTGTATGATATCTTCTGGGTCTTCTTTACCCCTGTCATGGTTAGTGTTGCCAAGTCATTTGATGCGCCCATAAAGGTCAGTTGAAAGTTAGATCATTCAAAATGTTTTCTTTTCTTAATTTAAAAACAGCTGAAATATTCTCTTATACTTAATGTTTCTCTTTTCTTCACAGCTTTTGTTCCCTACAGCAGATCCAGCTAGACCATTTTCCATGTTAGGACTGGGAGATATTGTTATCCCTGGTGAGATGAGGAAAATTAGTTGTTTTGTACTTTTCAGCTTGTCACCACCATTTTCTATTTTCGCCTGTTTCTTTGTTCTTGGCTAGTCCTGTAGAAAATTGTCTGTGTGCTCGGTATAGTTGGAGGTTTGTGCGGCTCACTAGCTTCAATCTTGTAGCTTATTCTGATTGTATTTGCAGTCTAAACCAGGGGCGTGGACCACTCTACTCGAGGTCTATGTTGCATGTTTTCTGTGGACTGTGAGTCTGTATGTTTAGAACTTAGAAGCCCTGTGGTTTGAGTATGAATCTTGGGTGGTTAAAAGTATAATGGAAGGCACTAAGTGCTGTATCCCAAAATTGATTCAACCTTCTTCACATGTCTTGTAGCTTTTAGGTTGTTGAATACTGATTAGAATATGATTTGTAAAACTCTGTACCAAATTCAGCAGTGTCATGCAACTGAAAGATGTTGATTCAGTATTACTTATACTTTGGTATTCCTTCAGGGATTGAGAGGGAAGAGAAAGAAATGGATGATTGAGGTCAAGCTAAGGATTTTAGAAATGAGATTAGAAAGCAAACCAAAAGTAGCATCTGATGTTACATGTAGTATAGTGCTTCATCTGGATGCTCATTTCTTAAGCCCAACTGACACTGTCACACAAAGGGGGATCATCTTAATTTTTTTTGTTTTTCTCATTTTATTGGACATAATCACAAGTCTGGGAGGTGGTGGTGTTGTTGTTGTTGTAATCACAAGTAGAGCTGACTTTTGGGAGTTATTGGAGATCACCGTTTTTAGACTCTTTTACTTCTGTAGACGCAGTGTTTAGATTTTCCTATAAAAGTAAGCCTTGCTGCTTTTTTTGTATTTAGCTTTTCTGTTCTCTTTTCTTTTTGTTTTTAAACTGTTGATCTGGTAATGTCTCTTCATTTGTAAATTTTCAATTCTGTTCAATTTTCTTTCATATCTTTTGGATTAGGGATCCATGGACCGTGGAAGGTTTATTTCATCTTGAATCTAAAAAAATCTTGTGCTAATTGTGATGTGCGTATTGTTAGTATTCTGAATCCTCATGGTTTGGTTCTTTGACTTCTTTAGGCATCTTTGTTGCCTTGGCATTGCGTTTTGATGTTTCCAGAGGCAAAGGGAGCCAATACTTTAAGAGTGCTTTCTTTGGGTACACAGTTGGTGTGGTCCTCACAATCATTGTTATGAATTGGTTTCAGGCTGCACAGGTATGCGAATTTTTTTTCCTTCTCATTGAATATTGTATTGACTGCTACATAAACGTTGATGTATATATAGGCTGGTCATTGCCTACAGTTCCTAATCATCCCCCCTTTCTGTTTCAGCCCGCTCTGCTTTATATTGTACCAGCTGTCATTGGATTTCTGGCTGCACATGTGATCTGGAATGGGGATATCATACCGGTTAGTACATCTACTATATCAATAAGTGTTCAAATTCTCTTGCAGTGTTTTTCCTTTCGTTTGATCTTGTGATAATCCAATTCCAAAATCTTGAAATTTTCAATATGGACATATGGCTAGTGAAAAATGTTCGACTGGAGGGTCAGAAATTGCAGCCCTGCCTTCACCTCTTCACGTTGATTGCTTAGTGAATGAACTAAAAGAGCCTGTCAATAAGTTGCGTTATATAATTCTCAGAACAAGACCACAATAATTGTTTGGAAGAGGATGATTTTCTAGTTGGATAGTCATCTAGTTTGGGTGTTGAGCAAGATAAATGGCTCTTTCTGCTCATTTGAAAACACTTTATTCTGTTGAAACAGACCCAAGGGGTCTGTTGTGTTAAGTAATAAATTTCTTGCTCACTGATTTTCCCACTCTCTTTAGTCAATGCTCCCCTCCCCCCCCCAAAAAAGGAAAAAAAAAGGAAAAAAAAACTATTTCATCGATCTGATGTATCTTCATCTGGTTGGGTCTTCTTGGCTGTTCTGATTCTGTGTCTTCTTTGCCATCTGTTCTGAGCAGTTGCTGGAATTCGATGAGTCGAAGTTGGCTGCCGCTGCTGCATCATCAAAAGACGAGAGCAGCGACCTGACATCAAGCGATTCATGTAAGAAAGATGAATGAGGAGATGTTATCGTGCACAGGGGAAAAAAAACACTGTTAGATCTGCGGCTCCCTTACTTGTGTTTTCCCCTAGGGACCCAATTCCTTCGAGCACTCAGGGCGTCTCTTCTGACTTGTGAACCTTCACAGAGTTGTCATTTATAACAGATTTTGGCAGTACTTTTAATTATCAGCCCCATAAATATGAAAAAAATAGGTGCCTCTTTCTTCTACTGTTTTTGCTCTTTATATCAAATGTTAGCTTTCTTCAGGTCAACTCCATTTATGCAGAGAACAAGAACAATTATGACACTTTGGAATTACTATCAATCTGCCCCAGAACTTTTTTCTCACGTTAGATATGACGTTCTTGGGGATCCGTATTTCATGCGATGTTTCCCCGTCGATTGGTTGTGGAAAAGAAAAGGTTCATAGTAGTATTGTAAAATTTGTAACGCTAAATTTTCTGGATTTAACACGTGCGATCCTTATGAAATTTAAGATTATGATGGAGTATGACTGGTCCCTAAATCCTGTTTAGCACGGAATTTAGGATAATATTATAATATAATTTAAATTAGTTGTTTAGTACGGTAGAGTTAGCAAAAATTTTGATCGGATAAATTGGACAATGTCAAAATTTGAACAAAAAATTGATGTTCAATATCTGGGTTTTTTCGGGTTGGACAATTCGGATAAGGTTAAATTCGAGTCAAAATGGATTCAGAAGATAGAAATATAAAAAATGTTGTGCTCGGATTTAAAAATCGGACGAAAAATTCATGATCATACTTGATTTTTTCTGAGTTGGACAAATTTGGATATTTGTATATCTGAGCAATCAATGGTTATCTTGATTTTTTATGGGGTATCCTTGTTTCGAAAGGGCATTCAATAGTGCTTTACATTAGAGCAATTCAGTGGTTACCTTAATTTTCCTCATGGTTACCCTCTCTTTTTTCGAAAGGCCATTTGTTTTGCTGAGATCAAGTGTGTGTCAAGGGGCCATTTTTCTGGTGAAATCTTTTATTGGTTGAGTGTATGCTTGTATTTATTTCAATCGATTATCAATTAACCCCAACCACAAAAAAAAAAAAAAGGTTGATCATGACAAGTATATAAATATTGAATCATAATTGGTTGATTATTTAAGGTATGACAATCCACTCTACCGTAAAATATTGTTTTAAGAACAGAGTCCTTTAAGATATATTTGGATTAAGTAATCTTCTATATTATTGATCTGACACACTATTAATGATTTAATTTATTACGCTTAAATTCATATATTTTTTTTCATTAGCTATGAATCGCACTTAGATTAATTTTCAATGTCACAGGAGATAGACAAACCACCTAACACGATGATATAGGATGATATTGGTAAGACGAAAATTGAATTCGCTACTTAGGTCTTGTCTAGGGTCTAACAATGTTTAGTAAGCGAATAACTGTTCTAATTTAGCTATTAGCAGGCGGCTGTTTAAATGAACAGTTAAAAAAATGTGTTTGGTCAATTCATTTGTTAGGTTAGCCAATCATTAGAAATCGATGTAAAAGAGTACGGATAATTTCCAATGACAAATTTTCAAAGGGTGTTTTCTCATCAAAAAATTGAAACGCTACTTTTAAAAACTAAAAGTTGATAATATTGATTTTTTCAAAAACAGTGCTCAAATGCTAAACGTTATGAAAAACGCTAGTTCAAACATTAGGATCGAACACCAAAAAAATTTGACTAATTAGTATCTTGATTTGGTTAAAATGCTAAACACTACTCTAAATTTTGTTGTCAAATACAAACTTAATGTTTTTGTAAGTTTCATTTTCCTAAAAAATATTAAAATTTTACGGTAGATAATAAATTGAGAGGCACTTAATTTATCCCTAATGAGTAATAAAATTATATTGAAGATTTGGGCTAGATAATATCTAAAAATAATAATAACGTTTTAATAATAACCTCAATTTAGGCCATGTTTGGTAACAATAATTTTAGTTGCGTTTAATATTTTGATCAAATTAACACTAATTAATTAATTTTTAATACTTGATAACCTAGTTTTTTGACTGACATTTCAAGTCGCATTTATAGAAGACTAAAAATATTAGCATTTGGCGTTCAAAAGTAGTATTTCATATTTTTTGGCAAAAAATTATACTTTGAAAATTTTATATTTAAAAATTATCTATATATCCTTTTACGTCAATGAGTCAACTCAACAGCCAAATTTACCGAACACATTTGCTTCAACCGCTCATCCAATAATTATCTGCTAATAGTTAAATTAGAACTACTATTTACTATTTACACAACTATCTAATATCTAAATCGTTATTCACTATCTTAACAACTAATATTGTCTAATATGATCTTATCTCAATTTTTTTGGACGCAAGCCTCAATTTTTTTGTTTAATCAGCAATTCGTCTCTCATCAGCGTTATGTTAGGTTCATGATCACCACCTGCTAAGTCAACGGTAAAACGCTATGTGTTTTCTAATAGGACACCTGCCCATTATTTTTCGTGCTGACTTCCCACAGAGAGAGAGAGAGAGAGAGAGAGAGAGAGAGAGAGAGAGAGAGAGGAACAGGTCTTTTAATGACCCAATTCTCCTTCCCAACTTCCCCAGCAACTCTGATTCAATTCAATGATATCAGAATATGGAGAGACGCACTAAAAACGATGATCTCAATATTAATCTCCTTACGTTAATTACGTTGCGGGTGTATCTGGATAGTCTCTGATGGATTGGAGAGAGAAAAACCCAAAAAAATTCATAATTAATAAGTGTTTTGAGGGGTACGTCTTAAATTTTGATGGGGAAAATCGTGAGATTAAACCCCCAACAGTGAGGAAGAGACGTGCCCCCTAATTTGGATTGGATTAAACAACAAAATTATATGAAAGAGCAATCGAAAAGCTGGACAATTTGATTTGAAGAAAGCAAAATATGGAAAACCCAGAAGATGCCTTTGCCTCTCCTCTCCTTTTTCTACCTTGCCCTCCTCAAACGGGTCTTCTTTCTCTAGCTACCCTCTGCCTCTTTTCGTTTCTCTTTCATCGTCGTTCTTCTCTCTTGGATTAGGATTCCAGATGTGAAGAACCCACCAACCATTCAGCCCTTTGGATTGATAATTTTCTTCCCACAAGACGATAGATTCATGCGGTAGGGAAGAGAGAGGGAAGGAAAAGCTCTTGGAATTCTGGGTTCACATCATGGAATTGGAAGGTATTGTCAATTGAATCCTTTACCCAGATCATAAAGTCTCAAGTTTGTTAATCTATCACATTATTCTACCTCCTTTTTTTGGTGCAAATTGCGTGAATTTTTTTGATATTTTCTATCGTAGTTTGTGTGAATTTCTCCTCTTTGAGGTGGGTGTGCGTGTTTTTCATGTAATTTTGTGGCTTGTTCGTTGAATTGTTGGGATCCCTTTTCATCAGTGAGAAATTTAGGTTTTGGGTGGTTCTATCTATTGATCTGTATGAGTGTCTAATCTCATTAGTGTAATTTTATTGGCTTTCAATCGTTAACTGTGAACTAATGGAATGTTTTTGCTGATTTTTGTCTTTCCAATAATCCGGACCCTCGGTTGCTTATGGTTCCATGCTGGGACTGGTACAAAACCCCATTGTCTGCTTTGGAGAATACGTTATCTACGAGCGATCTACTAAACAAGGAGGCAGGGTTTTGTGAGGGCACATACTTGATGATCATTGCATGTTTGCTTGGACTTCAATCTGAAAATTGGACTGGACAATAATGTTCTTTTTTGTGTTTGTTTGTGTGTTTCAATGGAGCATGGGGCGGAAGAACACCTGATGTGGTGTGAGATATGCGCTTCATTCGGTTAATTCGACAGAATTAAGAAGTGGGTTGCTAAGGAAATATGTCGTTGAGATTTGGAGGATACTAAAGGAAGATCCCTTCTGCATTATGCAGTTTTGGTGAGAGATTCCAGTATAAGTTAAGTGCTAGCCACAGGTGTGCAAGGACTGGATTATTAGTTATTAGGAACACAATTACACTAGGAAAGGAATATGTTGTTGGTTCTGTGATGAATGGGCATAGAGGAGGATAATGAAGTCAATTATAGGACATTGCACGGATGATGCCCTTGATATTGCATAAGAAGCAGTGATGTTGGAGTTAAACGCTGTATAAACAATACTGCCTTTGTTTTCTCTTCTAGATTGGTTCATATCGGATGGAGATTGATATGATATGATGCGCCTCCTAGAGGGATTCTTATGTTGAAATTACATGATGTTGGATTATGATTTATGCATATACTTGCTTCTGTTTTGTATCTTGTTTCATGGAGAAGGTGGTAGAACTACTGTTGCTTCCTTGGCGTACATGAACAAGTAGCAGTTTCCTGTAAAGAGGCAGACTCATTGAAAAATTTGGAGTTAGCTCTAGGCATATCTCATTATGATGTCAACCCTGAAGCTTGTAACTATAATTTGAGACCCTTGTCCTGCTTTTTAGCATTTTTTCATGTTTCTAACAGGCCTAGGCCTGGATGAACACGTATGCAAATTGTTTATATACTTGCATATGGCTAGATGAGTAACAACTAACAGTCATCATGTGCCACTGATTCTTTGCTGGCGAATTTCTGTGTGATGCTGTAGAGACAATTACAGTTTTGATGAGGACTATCATGTTTTCTACTATATGTTGGAATATCCTGGTATAGAGCAACAAGTCTTGTGTTGGCAGGATGCTTTCCGCATTTCTTTCTTTCTTTTTTTGGGGGGGGGGGAACTGTTAGAAGGCGAATCTGGTGTTGTCATCAGAAAACTTTTTCGCCTGCGAATCCAGGCTGACTGCCCAAGTACATAGTGATTTAAGCTCATTTCGACCGAGGGTCTATTTGTTAGCCCTTTGTCTTTGCTGTAGTTCTCTCATGGATTAATCAGCACCAAGATTTTTTCTCTTCCTTTTTGCCAAAAGGACCTAATAAAATGACTTCTGATTTCATTGGTTTATCTTGTGCAATATATCAGATTTAAATGAAGTACAACATGACGAGGATAAAGCACTTCCTGAGAAGAACAAGAAAAGACGGTTCAAGACACCAGCCCAGCTACAGGCTTTGGAGGAATTTTATGATGGTAGCAATTCTTTGTCTCACCTAACATGGCTTCGATGATTTAAACTTTCATACCATTTTGTTGAGTAATGGTTCCGTTTTATTTACTTTTGATGATTCTTTGTGTAGAACACAAATACCCTACAGAGTCTATGAAAGCTGAACTTGCAGTAAAGTTAGGCTTAACAGAGAAGCAGGTTTCAGGGTGGTTTTGCCACCGGAGATTAAAGGATAAGAGAATCCTAAGAGATGAGACACTTAACCCCGGAAAGCAAGATCTGTCAAGTGGTGTCATACAAGACCGTGGTAGTGGGCTCAAGCAGGATTCATGCAGTAGCACCAAACAAGGGGACTACAGGCTAGCTGATTTAAGGGAGGTTGAGAGTCAGAGATTTTCTCGTGATGAACTTCCTGTAGCAGAATTGAATTGTGAGCAGAGGAGAGTTTATAATGGCGCTGAGATGGGCAATACGTCTTCTGAGAGTAATTCAGGTTTACAAAAGAGCTCTCACCCTCAAAACCGGAAACGGTTGGATGTGGGAGCTACAGAATATCAGGCGCCAAATGGGTTTATTCCAAAACGCAGGGGGCCTTCTGGATATTTGAAAATCAAGGGCCAAGCAGAAAATTCTGCTATAACTGCAGTCAAGAGACAGCTTGGACAGCACTATAGGGAGGATGGCCCACCTCTTGGCATAGATTTTGACCCACTTCCACCAGGGGCTTTTGAACCGCCAAGCAAAAATGCCATTAATGGTAAGCATGCTTGTCTGTTTAGTTCCTAATTACTCTTTCTCCATTGATCACACAAAATCAGTGCAGAGGGCATAGAAGATTATATATTTAACCTTGTTTATCATTCACCAACTAGTCATGTGATGCTAATCTGTCAGCATCTGTGTTGCTGTCAGTCTAGAGATGATTTCATCTGACAGTCATCGAATAAATGGCAGTGAATGGTTGAACAGATAGTTATTAGCTAAGCACTTATGATTCCTCTTGGAAGCTTCTGCGCTATACTTCGATGTCTTTGTTAGATTGTGCTCCAAACCATCTTCTGAAGCTGCGGATGGTTGCTGAATGGCAGAGCCTCTTGCATTTACATGCGCCAAGTTAATCAACATTGGCATATGCTGTCTTTGTTGTGAAAAAGTCAACTTTTGGGCTATTGTTTCAGCTTTAGACTATAATAGACCAAAGCGGAATGCCTATTCATCATTCTGCTATATTATTTGGATTTGAATAGTTTGAGTTGTCTTAGTTGTGACACATCCTTCTGTTGTATAAAATTAACTTTATGTTGCAAGTCATCTGAGGTTCCTGTTTTCTTTGCCTTATTCTGCAGATGGCTATGGAGTTCCAGAAGCATTTGTGCCCAGCTCTCATGATATGCTTGGTATTCATAAGCGACCTGGCAATAACAATGTAAGTGGAAAGTTCAATTTTATTTCCTTTTTGACTCATGTTTTCAAAAGTTCATTTGATTGCTCTTCAAAGCCAATTAGCGTTAAACACCCTAGCTTATAATTTCGTGGATTCAGAATGGGAAGTAGGTAGGTTGTGATTGCGGTGGCAAACTTTGTGAATCCTATTCTTTGCATCAAAGCGCTCATTATTGATAATTTACCAATCTGAATCTGCAATATCCTCTTCTGGTTTTCTTGTCAGCATTATGTAGTGTGTTGTAGCTTGTAATGGAAATTAGATATTTGGTAATAGGACACTCTTCTAAATTATAGCATTTGGAATAGCTTCTGAGGGCCATTTTCTTCTCTACAATGGTTTAGGTTTTAGCTGCAGTCAAATTCTTCTGAAGATATACATATACGATGCTTAACTTGGTGATTTTACGCATCTGATTCTTCATATAAAAACAACTTCTCCTGGCATGAGACTGGCGTGGTCGTATGCATGTCTGTTCTTTGCTTTTTTTGAGGCTATGACTCAGACATCAATGGTTAATCGTAGTGCTCTCTCTCTCTCTCTCTCTCTCCCCCCCCCCTGTATCTGTATATGTAAGGTTGATTGGTGTGGCCGTGGGGGCTTTTAAGCATGGATTCAAAATGAGGCCAAACCGCGACGAAACGGCCGCATTGGAAACGTTTTGGAGTTAGGCGAACCGCGTTTTCATGCCGCGATAAGCGCGATATGCAACGCGATTGACTTATTAGAGCGATTTTGCCTTTACGTTACCGAAACCGAAATTGTTTGAATTCATGCTTTTAAGTTTATTTTTCCTTGTCTGGCTATGCATTTAGATATAGCTGGCTTGCTCTCCACAGTGCCTGAACTGACGGATGTATCATTTGTAGACAAGAAAGCAGGACATGTACATCGAAACTGCAGACCGCAGACCTTTCCACAAAGTAGATGAAGGCGATTTCTCTTACCGTCAACCTAAGCAGAAGCCATCTTTTCCTAGTCAAAGTCATGCTTTCCCTTCCGGACAGAAGTCTTCTCTTGGTATTGATACATATTCTGCTAGAGAAACCTCAGATTATGATGCCAGTAAAAACCTTATTATCCAGAGTAAGCATGACCGACCAGCAAGACTTACCAGTGGAACTGTAGAGGCTTGGTCATCTGGTTATGATAACTTGAACCCTAAAGTTGTGCGTAGAAAGGAGCGTTCAGATGTCCGATCCGCTGCTCCATTAGTTAGGCACAAAGATTCCCTTAATTTAGAAGATAGAGTGCCATCCAGCAGGATCGCGGAGGTATAATCTTGATTACACTTTTTCCCCCTCCTATTGTCAATGCTTTTTGTAGAGTTCTTTTTTACATGGAATGTTGGGATAGCAGGATAAAGAACTTTATGTGGAGAGATGGCCCATGGGTGAGCTTCATGATTCAGCAAGATTAAAATTGCGCTCGATGAATGATCCTGGAGTGAGTTTCTTGTGCCATTTGGTCTGTTAAATATTTGAAGGCCATTCTTCATGAATATGAATTTTTGAACTTTCATGTGTATATTAAGGTCAGAAAGAGGGGGAGAGAGGAGCACGTCCTAGCAATAGATTATGCGAAGAGAACATCAACCCAAGAGCTCCCACAATGGTCAAGACAGCTGAAAGGGTAAGTTACAATAGTTGCATTGTGGCTGGTTGGCTTGGATCTTGTGGATATATATTGTTGATGGCTAACAACTCAAACATTGGGGATCACCAAAGGCATGTTCAACAAGTGTTCAACCTGCCTTAAATAAAGGAATTGTATTGGTTCAAATTCAACAAAGGATTTACGGGAGGGGAAATTGCCCCCCTCCTTCTCTTAGTCCTCGACTAGGCCTGTTCTTTTCAGCTGTGAACTGTAAGAAGTTGTAAATAGCTTTAAGGAGGTTCAAACAGCATCTATAGAGAGTTGGAGTAAACCATTGGAAATCGCTGTAAGCTGTAAGTTGGATGAAGCTAGTAGTTGGAAGTTGTTCTAAAAAGTTGTTGTCAGGAATTGTAAAAAGCTTTCAGCTTAGGAACTGTTTGGATTTGGAAAAAAAGGCCCAATTGTCCCCATTTATGATGAGGCCTGCAGAACTGAAGGGACCAAATACTGATACCATCCTAATACTGATCCCATCCTTACCCCCCCCCCCCCCCCCAAAAAACTTGAGAGGGATAAGAAATAGGGGATAGATGGGTGGATACAACTACCAGGATTAGACTTATTTGGGTATTGTTTAGTATGTAGCATAGGTTCTTCCTGACTCTGGCAAAATCCACGTTCATTCTTATTTGTTTTTTTGGAGGGGGGTGTTATTGCAGGCATCCCATTGCAGATGAATTTAGGAGACACATTTTATCATTTGCTTGGAATTTTGGGACATAGGGTGTCTTTTGTCTTCATTACTTTTGCTAACCAGGGATGATGCTCATTGCAGATCTACTATGGAGGTGCCATCGAGCTTCAGCGAGGATGAAACAGCAGAAACTAGCTCCTCCATGGATTGAGGACTCGATTGTCTATGAGCGTTGGGAGCTGGGAAAAAGGACGTGAAGAGTCTCAATGCATGCAGACACATTTTGCGTCGGTGGCAGGTCTTTTGGTTGGTCGAGTTGTACGGTTGGTCTAAGTTGGAGCTACATAAAAGTTGATATATCTGCTTGTGAATTTTCTCTTTTTTCAGTTAGGTTGGCTTCAGAGAGGCTTAGATCTTTCCTTCCACCGAGGTTGATGATTGAGCCTGTCCATATCTTTGTATAAATCCGCTCCATTCCTGATGTGTAGGTCTAATTTTTGCAATGTATCTGCCAGTTTAACCTTGTAGATGCTCCCTTTTGCCTCTGGCTCAGGATGGAATTTCTTCATGTTGGCTAAATCCCATCCCCCCAACCACCCCCCCCCCCCAAAAAAAAGGGAACCAAAGAAATATTTGTTGGCCCCTCACATTTTCTCTAGCTATTTATCCTACATTAATGTGGTATTTCGGTTAGATGTAGATGTAACATGTAATGCACCAATTTATAATAAATTTTATAATACATCATGACGGCATAATTTGTGGTAATTATATTTTAGGATAATTGTTTTTACAATATTTATAAAATCAGAGCAATGGAAAAAAATTATAATCCTATTTGTTTTGCAATATGATAATGTCTAATCAAGCAAATTGTAAGCGTGACTTTTATTTTCGTGTGATTTTTTCTATCAATAAAAAGCTGTAGTTTTATTTTCTTTATGTAACGTATATGAAGCATGAGGAATTAATGGAAAGAATATGTCAAATACTTATCACTGGAATACTAAAGCGGTATTTTTTTTTTTTTTAATATCGTCGTTAAGATTCATTTTGAGACATCTATGTAGACCGCACTCATTGCGTCTAACGTATATCATACTTCTAAGAGCATATACTCTCATGAGCCACATCATTAAATATATATTAAAATTTTAATATATGACAAATACATACGTGAAAAGTATACACGTGAACTATAGGAATATATATTCTAGGGAGTACATAAGAAATTGTCCCAAAAAGATGATCTTGTGGTTGATTTTAATTTGTGACATGTTCATTTTGCAATTCTGAAACTGTAAATGGGGTCCACTTCTAGCGTTACGGTGATAGAATAATATGGCAAGCGTGGGCAAACGCTTGGTAGATCATTTTCATGAAATGGTCCAAGACACCCAACCAAACCCCACGCCTCATGTTAGGGGGTGTGGAAGGTCCCCTTCAAATATGTCTTTTACGAATTCAAGATGGCTACCACATGCTTTCACCCTTTTTTTTTTTTTGGGGGGGGGAGAGAAATTAAATATAAGTTTGCATGAATAGACTTTCTATAATGCTTCCTTTTCGATGGTCGCTTTCACTTTTTTTTAGAGAGGATCGTAATGGATGCATACACTTCATGTTTTCTTACAGAATCAGTAAAAAAGTAAATGACTATCATGATGAATTTTGTTACCTATTTTTTCAAATAGTGTCAATTTGTACTGACGAACTTTATCATATGTTTGAAATGTCTAAACAACTGTATCTAAACCATACTTTATAGAATAGTGAACTAAAAACCCCCTCTTTCTTATAAAGGATTTTAATATATTTTCATAAATGTAATGATCAAGATTCAAGTGGATCACTTGCATGTGTTAAGATTGCCTAATTTAATTTGGGATAAATTAGGGAGAGGCTCTTAAGAATTTTTTTTTTTAAAAAAAAAAAAAATCTGGAAAGTGAGTAATTAGGACATGCAAAGTCTACGAAGGAGTTGGGATGCTAGGTTTGGTATGCCTGTCTTCAATAGTCCATGCTATGAATGTGGATTGGTTGCATGAAAAAAAGTGAAATACTTTTGGTAGATTATTAGATGACATTATGCACATCAATGGGTTTGGAGAGGGGCCAAAAAAAAAGGGAATTTGCCTTTTTTCCTATGATAAAGATTGTGCAACATACGGCTAAGTACTTGATAGTATAGGGCTAGGAGCTAATGGCCACATGCATCAACACGACTGTTTTATAATTTCGTGATAAAAAGTGTGATGGGTATTATCTTCTTTATAATGTTTTGTTATTAATAATCAATATTGGTAAATTAAATATGACTAAGAAGGTTTCTGCATATGATAGTAATTTTGAATTGTAGAACTCCCAAAATGAATATAAGTCTTTGGCTACTTGGGTTTTGTTCTTTTCAACTTTTTCTTTTTAGAATAAGTTCATTTCCGTTGAGTGTAGCAAATATCAATTACATTCAACGGAACTAAGTTCAGAAGTCAGTGGAAATAATTTCAGCTCAGTCAATCGTTTAATTACAATTAAGAAAATTAAATACTTGAAAACAATCCTTATTAATTTGTATCTGTGATAGTTAAGCTGGTGCACATATAAATCGCTGGCCATGTGATGCCATTTGGAACACACAAATGAGGTTAATAACTAAACACATGGACTGGTGAACAAATTCCAATTTATAAGAAGCATATCGGACCTGTGATAGTTAAGGAAATTGGAAGTTATAATTACAATTGAGGAAATTTATATTAAGATATTGAACTACCCGTATTCTGTTCATGACCTTAACGATGTTATAAGGAAACCCATCACTTTAACCTTTGAACTAAGAAGTTTATTAACTGAAAGTGCAAACTCTAAATAGCTAAAATGCTAAATAATTGAATTACTCATGCCTGAATGGAAGATTAGAGGGATTTGATTGTAAAAACAAATAAAACCTTCTAATTTGTGTATTCAGTTAGATTTAAAGTAGACCAGGCAATGTGCTTATTAAAAAATTATAGCAAAAAGTTTAACTTTCTTTCAAGAATGCAGAAACTATAACAATTTTCTATTTGGATCTTGCTTCTACGAGATCTGTAGAGATCCAAATATATACAGTCTTACCCTTACATACATTTCTGAAGGTAGAGTGACCGACTCCAACTAAGTCACAAAAATCTTCAAAGAACCTTTTATATCAAGTAGAAGTTTTGAAACAAGTTAGGAAATATAAGCATGAAATACTAACTAGAAGTTACTTTAGGTAAAATTTTACAAAACAATTTTACTAAGTTCAAATCCTTTTGACTTGCAAAAAATATTTCAATCCATCCATTTTCACGTTACTTTTCCTAACTTGTACACTTTTTTTTTTTAATTAATATAACACCATTCGCAAGAGGAACATGTATTTTCAATATATTTGATTGGACTGATGGCGGACGAAACAATATTGTTACTATCCTTTTATTTTGAAGAATAATTGTCTAATATGATTATGATAACTATGACAATAATAAACCATAAATTTGTAGGAGGAATGCAATTACTAAGCTGTAGTACTCTTGAATGTCCATTTGATGCAACGAAGATAGAGGGACCACTTGATGTGAAGAAAATCAAAAAGGTTTGAGAGTTTCTAACTTGTAGTGCTTAACTGCTTATATCATCACTTGATGCTAAAAAAGATGCAATGTTGTGACATTATTGGACCTTCTTTTGGGCACTTTGGAAGCGTCAATGTCCACATTTTTTTCCCTCTCCACCCCTCCTTTTTTTTCTCGAGCACATGCTTATTATTCTTGATGATTCGAGGCAACAGAAATTTGAAGAAGATATTTCAAACAAGTTCATATTTTCTCCCCGAAATTGAGATTTTACCAACAGTTGTATAAGAATTCCTAACTAAATTTAATTTCATACATCAAATATCTCATTAGCAATACTTCATATTCGCTAAAAACTTTTCATAATTCACCATGTATAATTAAATGAAAATTTATAGGACTATCTATTTCTTACTGCATAATATTAAATAGGTAAACTAAGTTGAACTTCCTCAGCACGCTCGATGCTCGGCTCACAGTTTCCAAACTCGGATTAGCTCATGAGCTTCTTGAACTTGAAATTAGGGCAAGACGTGTTAAATTTTTATATATCAATTGGGCAATGAACAAACGAGTCATGCATACAAGCTCAAATGAGGTTCCATCACAAAACCAATCGACAATGGATGGAGTAACTCACAAGCTTATATACATACTCAAACCCTTCAATTTCATCAATATGGGACAACACCCACTTTCATATTATTTATATTTTTATCAATGTGGGATAATATCTACTTTCATACTCCAACAAGAGGCTTAGGTTAAATAACCGTGCAAACACTTACAAGCCTATACTTCAATATTTTTCACTAGTTTGTATCATTACGATGGACAATCGAGATTGAGTCATTTGTGGCTATGGTTATCCTATATTATTCCTTTTTAGAAAAAGAAACAGTTAAAGTAGAGATCTACTCTTAGGCTTTTAACCATCGGCTTAAAACTTTGGTTCAGGTTATTCTTAAACAAGTTTGTATTCTAACATGTCTCCTCACATGAATGCTTTTTGGGCTTGAAGCGTGGTTGCTGCGAAGGGTCCTACTTTCTTGCGCAATAAATCAATATAGGAGTTGCTGATATTCGACCTCGAGACATTTCGCTCAGAAATGATCTGATACCATGTTCAAAGACCAGCTAAACCATTGCTACGTTTAGAAGTGGTGGTTGAGGTACTTCTTGAACATGGTATCAGAGTCTTTCTAACCAAAATGCCTCTAGTTCGAATCGTAGCAGCCCCATATTGATTTATTACGCAAGGTAGAGGGTGCCTTTGCAGCAGCCGCGCTTCAAACTCAAAGGGTATTCGCATGAAGGGGTGTCTTAGAGTATAAAACCAATTCCTGAGCTTTCAACAATCAGCTTAAACTTTTGATTGAGTCGGTTCTTGAACATGCTATCAGAGTCTTTTTGAATGAGAGACCTCGAGTTCGAATCTCAATAGCCCTATATTTATTGCACAAGGTATGAAAAGATCTTTGCAGCATTTCTGAGTGAAAGATCTTAGGTTCGAATCTCAACAGCCCCTATATTAATTTATTGCGCAAAGGTAAGACGGCCTTTTACAGCATCCACGCTTCAAGTCCAAAGGGTGAGACGGTTTTTGAACAGAAACCAGATAGATGAATGATCTCATAATAATTAGTCAAAGTTCCACACAAAATATATGAAACTAATTCATATAAAAATTTGTATTAGGAGTATTTATGAATGAAAATTTATGAAAATCTAATGTATGTATTTTATTTTTACCGGAAATAATTTCTGCTTTCATAGCCATTGGACAACAAAAAGGGAGAAAAGAAAAAAAGCCATGGGAGCATAAGCTTTTCTCAACTTTTTCCGCTGATTTTTTTTTTTTTTCTGTCTTCGACCAGTCATCGTCTCTCTCTCTCTCTCTCTCTCTCTCTCTCTCTCTCCGGAAGCTGAATGTCTCTTCCCTTTCTCTCTCCTCTCAACTCTGCAACTAATTTTACTTCCTTCACCCCACAACATTCTCTCTCTGTTTCTGTCTCTGTCTCTCTCTCTCTCTCTCTCTCTCTCTCTCTCTCTAAGCAGTTCCCCGTACCATCAAATTCACAAAGCTGCTCTTTTTTCTTTTTTTTTTTAAAAATGTTTTGGGCCAAGTCAATCTTCATTTGACTTCACACAGGCTCCACACTATCCCCTGATTCTACGATTTCGGTTTCCTCCTGCGATTAGTCGCTAATCTCTACTGAAATTAAGCTACTGCTAATCATGCCCAATTCAAAGTTTTGTTAAATTATGAACATGGATTTGAGGGCGTGAATTTGTTTGGTTTCTGATCGTGCAAGTGTGACGAGCTTTTCTGGGATGTATGGAAGGGTTTTATTGTTTTGAGAATGGATGAGTTGAGTTGGATTCATTTGTTTTAGATTCTGTTAGAAAAAGGTGGTTGTCGAATCTTTCAGACGCATAGCATGGGTTCGGAGTTTACCCGCAATGGCCCCATGGAAAGGGATATTGAGCAGGTAAAGTAATAACAAGTCTTTCTCTCTCTAATTTATAGATGCTAAAATTTTGTTTATACTTACTATCTAAGAATTCAGATTATGCAGCATTGAATGTAACTGTCGTCTATATAATTTGGTCATGTATGCTTGTTAATTTAGGAAGTTTTGGAATTGTGGGTTTGTGAATGAATAAGGTGAACACAATGTTATAAGGTATAGTTGGAGAACTTTTTTTTTGTTTTTGGGGGGGGGGGGGGAATATGGTTATCATAATTAGTTGCAGCCTCAGCTTCAGGCTTTCAGACAACGTTTGAGTCTGATTTTGTGTTTAAGTATTGTGTTGTACATGGGTGTCTTGGTGCCACTTCCAGATGAACTGTCCAAGTTTTCATAGTTTTCAAAGCGGGAATGATCACATGAAGTGCTCTTCATTTGATCTCAGGAGTTTTCAAACACATATCAATTTTCCCATATGAAGATCCCATGAAGTTCCTGGCTGAGATACAGCCTTGTAGAAACGCCATAGATTGACTTTAAATATGGAGCAGTTTGTTATTTGCTAATTACATGCTTTAGATGGTAGTTGATAATTTCCTGAGTGAGGCTAGCTGAGCAAAGAAAGAAGCAGCTGGGGTGACGGTAAAAGTCACAAGATCAAATGCACAACTTACCTGTGACCGCAATAAGAAGATATTTAAACTTGATGTCATCATTAGGATGAGTATTAAATAAATCTAAGCAGGGCAAGTCAAATCCATGAAGACTTTATTTTCAGCTCCTAGGTACTTTGCACTTTCATCATGTGGAGCATCCATTTACTTAGGTGATTGAGGTCTTACATGTGGTTCGCTTAGCATTCCAAAATTTGATTATCGAGCAGCATCAGGCTCAAGTCATCTTTGTACTTATAAGACGAGACTGTCTTGTATTACTTAAGCGCCCTGATAATTGCAATGTTTGGTGCCTAGTCTGGAGGGATATGGAGATTGAATGCTCAAAACTACTATCTAATTGGGTCCATGTATAATTTTCTTTGACAGTACACTGTGGCCCGGGGGAGGGGGTGGCGGAGGGTATACTGAAGAATAATATGCAATGTAGTAAGAGGGTTTCTTGATTCTGGAGACTGTAACGGTCACTCCATAGAGTACGGAATGTGGCATGTTGCTGTTGGGTTTGAACAAAAAGGAATTAAAACAGAGAGTATAAGTTGTGGGAGAATGAACTGAGGCTACACATTTCATCAAAAACATTATACTTTAAATAGCTGGAAATGAAAAACTAAACCTAAGATCATGGGCTAAAAATTAGCCATTACTCAAGCATGATCAAAAACAACAATCTAAAAATAGAAAATGAAATGCCTAAAAACAGGGAATATAATCAGCAACTTCCTAGAAACTAGGAGCACATCTTTGGAGGATCTAAACAATATGCAATCCTAAAGCAAATATCTAACACTCCTCCTTGCTTTAGGATTTGCAAACTCCAATTTTCTGCATTAGATACTCGAACTTGGCAGCTGGAAGTGGTTTTGTAAACAAATCAGCTAACTGATCTTCAGACTTGCAATAGAGCAGAGTTACTTCTCCTTTCTTCTGCACTTCCCTCACAAAGAAAAGCTTGATGTCGAAGTGCTTAGTTTTTCCATGAAAAACAGGATTTTTTGAGATTGAGATTGCTGCTTGATTGTCCACAAACACATCAGTAGGTTCAGCTTGTTTTATTTGCAGATCACTTAGTATTTTTCTCAACCATAAAGCTTGATTTACACTTGCCGCAGCAGCCACAAACTCTGCTTCCGCAGTAGATTGTGTCACGAAATCTTGCTTCTTGGAACACCATGTGAATACTCCTGAACCAAGGCTGAAACAATAGCCTGATGTACTTCTCATGTCATCCACATCTCCACCCCAATCACTGTCTGAGAACCCACATAGCTTGAAACTTTGACAGCTTTCAAACTTGACTCCGAAATCAACAGTACCTTTAATGTACCTTAAAATTCTTCTTGCTGCCTTTAAATGAATCTCAGTAGCACAATGCATGAATCGAGATAACACACTTACAGGAAACTGAATGTCAGGCCTTGTTGCTGTCAAATACATCAAACAACCAATAAGACTTCTGAAGTGTGCTTCATCTACTTGATGTGTACCATCTTCCTTGCACAATTTTTCTTTGGGGTTCATCGGTATGCTCATTGCTTTGCAGTCATCCATCTGAAACTTCTTAATAATTTCCTTTGCATACTTCTTCTGACGTATGAAGATTTCATGCAGATTTTGCTGTACCTCCATGCCAAGAAAATACGTCATAAGTCCAAGATCAGTCATTTCAAACTCCTGCATCATTTCTTTTTTGAACTTGTCAATCAAATTTCTGTTGTTTCCTGTCACTAACAAGTCATCGACATAAAGAGAAATAATAAGAATATCATTTCCCTTATGTTTCACATAAAGAGTAGTCTCCGATAAGCTTCTTTCAAAGCCCAAACTCAATAAGTGATCATTGATTCTGCTGTGCCAGGCTCGAGGTGCCTGTTTAAGGCCATAAAGAGCCTTCTCTAGCTGGTAGACTTTATCCTCTTTCCCTCTCACTACAAACCCTTCTGGCTGCTCTACGTATATCTCCTCCTCCAAGACACCATTTAAGAATGCTGACTTGACATCTAACTGGAAAAGTTTCCAACCTCTTTGTGCTGCTATAGCTAGCAACAATCTGATCGTCTCTAACCTTGCAACAGGAGCAAAAGTATCAGAATAATCAACACCAAAAATCTGAGCATAACCCTAAACAAGTCTAGCCTTGTATTTGTTGACAGAACCATCAGCATTGAGCTTTGTTCTGAAAACCCATTTAACTCCAATAACCTTTCTGTCTTGTGGCTTATCAACAAGTGCCCATGTTTCATTTTTGTTGATCATTGACATCTCCTCCTCCATTGCATTTCTCCATTTTTGGTCTTGAAGGGCTTCTTCGGCTCCAGCAGGTTCATAAATTGCGACATTACATCTTTGATAGATTTCTGAGAGCAACCTTGTTCCTCTGACAGGAGGATCATCTTCTCTCTCATTCAGCCATTCCTCTTGCTGCTCATTGTGATCTTCAAAGGGAATGTTCACTTCTTGTAGGAACCCATCAGTTTTTTTAGGATTGCTCCAATCCCATTGTTCATTCTCACAAAAATGAACATCTCGTGTAATTGTCATGTTCCTTGTTTGACGATGATAAACTTTGTAAGCTTTTGAGACTGTGCTATAGCCTACAAAGATCCCTGGAACTGCCTTCTTGTCAAGTTTGTCACGCTTGGCCTGTGGAACATGAACAAAACACAAGCAGCCAAACACTTTTAGAAAGCTCAGTGAAGGCTTATAACCATACCATGCCTCAAATGGGATTTTGTCTTTCAAAGCCTTGGTTGGAAATCGATTTTGCGGGAAAACTGCAGTGTTTGCTGCTTCAGCCCAGAATGTTTTCGGCAATTCCTTCTCATGTAGCATGCGCCTAGCCATTTCCGTCACCGACCTATTTCTCCTCTCACTTACTCCATTCTGTTGTGGAGTATAGGGAGCTGTAAGTTGATGTTCAATGCCTGCTTCGTCGCAAAATAAATTAAATTCTGCCGACGTGTATTCCTTTCCATTATCAGACCTTAAAATCTGAATTTTGTACCCACTCTGATTCTCCACCATATTCTTGAATTTATAGAACACTCCAGCGACTTCAGACTTAAATTTCAAGAAATAAATCCAGCAAATTCTGGTAAGATCATCAATAAAGAGAATATAATAGAGGCTACCTTGCAGGGATGAAGTTTTTTGAGGTCCTGCAACATCAGTATGTATAAGCTGAAGCTTTTGCAAAGCTCTCCATGTTGATTTAGGAAAAGACCTCCTATGTTGTTTACCGAATTGACAAGCACTGCAACTTGGTAAATAATCAACAAAACCTGGTAGCCCTTTCGTCATATCCTTCTCTGTCATTTTCAGCATTCTTTGAATATGGCAATGGCCCAGCCTTTTGTGCCAAATTTCAGTAACATCAGCCTTTGCAGGATATGCTATGTGTTCTTCCCTCCGTTGGATCGAATGAAAAACTTCTTCCCAGCATTTTTACTCGCAAAATCTCATTCCCAGGGACATCATAAATATGGCAATACGGGTTATCAAAGAACATCTTAAATCCTTTTTCAAGCAACTGGCCAACACTCAGCAAATTCTGATCTATTTCGGGTACATAAAGAACATCTGAAATTGTTTTTGTACCTGAATTAGTTGTGATTGCCACTGTCCCTTTTCCTTTCGCAAGGATGTATCTCCCGTCTCCAATTCTAATCTTTGTAGTAACCTGAGATTTTAACTCCCTGAAGAGAGTTTTATCATAGGTCATGTGATTTGTGCAACCACTGTCAATTAACCAACTTTCTGCTGTGTTAGTCTTACATGAAAAACGTTCTGCCACAAAAATGTGATCTTCGTCATCTTCGTGAGCGACCTGAGCATCAACTTGAATGCTTGTTTCATGCTTCTGAAGTTTGTTGTTGCAAATGACAGCTTCATGTCCCATTTGATTGCATTTGCTGCATTTTGCATCTGGCCTCTTCTAGCATTTGAATGGAGGATGGCCTAATTTTCCATAATGTCGACAAGGTGGATAGTTTCGCTTTGAGTTTCTGCCCTTACTGTGGAGTGAGTTGTTTCCAGTGTTCTCACTGTTGGATGTTGCACTTTTCTTGTCGTTTTTCTTCCTGAATTGAGTTGATGTTTGATGCTTCGCAGGCAAAGCACCCTCAACTGTACGCTCTTGTCTCATGAGCTTCGTTGTTCTTGTGACTGCAAGGCATTTAGAAGTTCTGCCAAAGTGATTTTGGACAGATCCTTTGTGTTTTCCAAGGTGGTTATGGATGCTTCATAAAAGTCAGGGACTGTTACGAGAATTTTTTGCACAATTCTTGAATCACCAAACTCAGTTCCAAGTAACCTAACCTTGTTCACAATGCCAAGTAGTCTGTCTGAGTACTCTTTTGATTGTCTCAGACTTCTCCATCTTTAGCAACTCGAACTCTCTGATGAGGTTCAGCACCTGCATTCCTCGTATCCTTTCATCTCTCGCATACTCTTCTTTAAGGTAGTCCCAGATAGCCTTTGCTGTAGTCAAAGACATAATTCTTGTGAAAATTGTAGTTGAAACTCCTGCAAATAGACACGCTTTGGCCTTTGCTTTTCTGGTTCTTCGATCTTTGTTGTTTTTGATTTGGGCCATGGTTGGATTATCAGGCAAGGCAGGAACTTCATAGTCCTCTTGCACAGCATCCCACAAATCCAAAGCCTCCAAATAGGTCTGCATTCTAACAGCCCATAAATGATAATTTTCTCCATCAAATGCAGGAGGAGCAATTTGAGAGAAGCTAGACTCTGTTTTCATTTTTTTCACAGATCCCTTAAGAATAGGGCTCTGATACCAATTTGTTGGGTTTGAACAAAAAGGAATTAAAACAGAGAGTATAAGTTGTGGGAGAATGAACTGAGGCTACACATTTCATCAAAAAGCATTACACTTTAAATAGTTGGAAATGAAAAACTAAACCTAAGATCATGGCCTAAAAATTAGCCATTACTCAAGCATGATCAAAAACAACAATCTAAAAATAGAAAATGAAATGCCTAAAAACAAGGAGCATAATTAACAACTTCCTAGAAACTAGGAGCACATCTTTGGAGGATCTAAACAATATGCAATCCTAAAGCAAATATCTAACAGTTGCATCAGTATGATGGATAGCGTCCTAAAGCAACCATAGGGATGAATCAGAAGAGACAAATCTAGTAGAGGGACTTGTCCCTCTAAAAGTTTGCAGTTCTGGTTTCTATCTCTCTCTTTCAGATCGCCGGCCTCCTCATGGTTAAATGTTTTCACAGTGTTCGTCAGAAATTAGTATAAATGCATGAACATTAATATTTTCCATAAAAATTGAATACGTGTATGCACATGTATATTGTATTGAATCATGCAGCATAGCCACAGATACACTTAGACAGAGAAGCACCAACAGGAAGCTCACAGATAATGATAATCTGTCACTTGTAATTTATTTTATCTGCTGGTCCCAGCACATACCGTGAATTCCGTTAATGTATTTTTTTCCCCTTTGATTTTACTGCAGGCAATTACTGCCCTCAAGAAAGGTGCATATCTACTTAAGTATGGACGTAGAGGAAAGCCAAAGTTCTGCCCATTTCGGCTATCCAATGTTAGTTTTTCTGAATTCATAAAGTGCTTATGCAGTTTGTTTCTCCTTGCATAGTTTTTCCTCTTGTTTGCTGCTAAAAACCTCTGAGCATAAAAACCTGGTCATTGTCAGACTTTAAATGATGTCACAAGGGACTTTATTTAATGACAATTTGCTTCCTTGGCATCTATCACCATCAATTTGCCCCTGGGAGCTCCTTTGAACAGTCTTGCATATTATTATGCATTGTCTCTCTAATCTGTATTTGATATCAAAATCATCACAGATCTACAAGATCTAGGTTGAAGTTTTTGTTTGTGTGGTTAAAATGAGAGATCCTACTCCCCCCCCCCCTTGCCATAGGCCTTCGCCTGATGACTGGGCATGTCTAGGTTGAGTTGGGTGTCTGTATTTCGATTTCAGGTGGTCTATTGATCATTTAAGTTACGTAAATATTTTTTTAAAAAATAAAGAAAAAGAAGAGGAAACAGTGCTTACCTTCTAAATTCCTATTTCCTAACCCTGCTCCTGATGATTTCGCATGTCTAGGTTGAGTTGGGCTGCTATATTTCGCCTCCAGCCTTGTTAGGACTTGGTTGTTGGGCTAACTTCTGGTACTGTCTATAGATCATTTAAGTTAGGTAAGGGGAAAAAATTGAAGAGGAAACAGTGCTTACCTTTTAAAATCCCACCGCTTGTTCTGTTGAAACCCATCCCATGTGGAAAGAGACATTTTGGTTTTTTTTATGCTGTAGTCCATCTCCTGCAGTAAAAGTGTAGGACTACTCCAAGTTATATTGCTTTACAAGTGCTGCTGCCTTTTAATCGCTTCAATGTCCAAAATGTTGCTCTCAGGATGAATCTGTTTTGATATGGTACTCTGGGAAAGAGGAGAAGCATCTGAAGCTGAGCCATGTTTCCAGAATCATATCTGGCCAGCGCACTGTAAGTATATAGTTATTGTTCTGGAGTATATATTGTACAGTTTGAAGCTGCTGATATTTAGGGACATCCATGAAGTGACGTTCAAAATAGTTTCTGTATTTGTGAAAATCATGTTGTCATTTCACAATCTAATGATTTTGGATGTCGTATTACCTGCCTCTGAAAAGAAGTCCTGGTAGCAGCTGACCTTTTTTTGATCTTTCGCAAGTCTGCACATCACATTGTATAGCTTGATTAACTTCAATAGAACTTCCTCCTTTCCATAGTATCCTTTTCACTGGTTTTGTTCTGATTGATTTTATCCCAATCACAGCCAATTTTCCAAAGGTATCCTCGTCCTGAGAAGGAGTACCAGTCATTTTCTCTCATATATAATGACAGATCACTAGATGTGGTGAGAATTTTCCCTAGCTTCTTATATACATATAGAACGTTCATTTTCCTGTTCCTACTTTCTTTCCTTCATCTCAAGCATTTGTCACATGATGTTTGTTCAGATTTGCAAGGATAAAGATGAGGCTGAAGTATGGTTCAGTGGTCTAAAGGCCTTAATCTCAAGATGCTATCAACGGAAATGGAGGACTGAATCAAGGAGTGATGGGATTCCATCTGAGGCAAGTAGTCCACGAACACATACACAAAGAAATTCCCCATTAAACTCTCCCTTTGCATGTGAAGATAGCTTGCAGAAGGTATGTCCCGGGGGGGGGGGGCGGCGGGGGGGGGGAGAAAATTATGTATCTGTTTCTTGTCGTTCAAGCTGCCTTGTTTAATTGAGCCATTCTTAAATCAATTCAGGATGGCAGCAATCGCCTTCAGCTTCATAGTCCATATGACAGCCCCCCTAAGAATGGTTTGGACAAAGCTTTTCCAGAAGTTATGCCCTCCCTTCCTCCGAAGGGTTTTTTCCATTCAGATTCTGCTGCTATGTCTGTCCATTCCTTATCATCAGGTTCAGATAGCATATACAGTCACATGAAGGGAATGGGTGCGGATACCTTCAGGATGAGTCTATCAAGTGCTGTTAGCTCGTCAAGCCAAGGTTCTGGTCATGATGATGGGGATGCCCTAGGTGATGTTTTCATCTGGGGAGAAGGAATGGGGGATGGCATTTTGGGTGGTGGGCTGCATACAGTTGGGAGTTGCTTTGATATAAAAATGGATTCTTTGTTGCCAAAGGCCTTAGAGTCTGCTGTAGTTCTTGATGTTCAGAACATAGCTTGTGGTAGACGACATTCGGCTTTAGTCACTAAACAAGGGGAGATCTTTTCATGGGGTGAAGAATCTGGTGGCAGGTTAGGGCATGGGGTTGATGCTGACGTGTCACACCCAAAGCTGATTGACACCCTCAGCAATACCAATATTGAGCTTGTAGCATGTGGGGAGCATCATACTTGTGCTGTTACCCTTTCTGGTGAATTGTATACATGGGGTAATGGTTCTTTCAATTTTGGCCTTCTTGGGCATGGGAATGACGTGAGTCACTGGGTCCCGAAAAGAGTGAATGGTCCTTTGGAGGGTATACATGTTTCTTACATATCTTGTGGACCCTGGCACACAGCTGTTGTGACCTCTGCCGGACAATTATTTACTTTTGGTGATGGTACCTTTGGTGTTCTGGGACACGGAGACCGTAAAAGTGTTTCCATACCAAGAGAAGTTGAGTCCCTCAAGGGTCTTCGCACTATTAGAGCTGCTTGTGGTGCCTGGCACACTGCTGCAGTTGTAGAGGTGATGGTTGGGACTTCAGGGTCCAGCAACTACTCTTCAGGTAAGCTATTCACTTGGGGAGATGGGGATAAAGGTCGACTAGGGCATGGTGATAAGGATGCAAGACTTGTGCCCACATGTGCTGCTGCCCTTGTTGAGCCCAATTTTTGTCGCGTTGCCTGTGGACATAGCATCACAGTCGCACTTACAACTGCTGGTCATGTTTATACTATGGGCAGCCCTGTTTATGGCCAACTAGGTAAGCCACAAAGTGATGGGAAGCTGCCAATTCGTGTGGAAGGAAAGCTCTCAAAGTGCTTTGTAGAGGAAGTAGCTTGTGGTGCTTATCACATTGCAGCTCTGACCTCAAGATCTGAAGTTTATACTTGGGGGAAGGGTGCAAATGGACGATTGGGTCATGGCGATACAGAAGATAGAAACACCCCAACATTGGTAGAAGCTCTCAAGAACAAGCAAGTCAAGAGTATTGCATGTGGTACAAACTTCACTGCTGCTATCTGCCTGCATAAATGGGTCTCAGGTGTTGATCAGTCTATGTGTTCTGGCTGTCGCCTGCCTTTTAACTTCAAAAGAAAACGTCATAATTGCTATAATTGTGGGCTTGTATTTTGTCATTCATGTAGCAGTAAGAAGTCTCTCAAGGCTTCGATGGCCCCTAATCCCAACAAACCTTATCGTGTTTGTGATAATTGCCTTGTGAAACTGAAAAAAGCAATTGAGATTGATTCTTCATCCAACTCTGCCAGTAGGGGAGGAGTTGTGAATCAGGGGTCCACTGAGCTAAAGGAGATAGAAGAAGGGGTTCAACCGGGAAACCGTGTTGCAAGAAACTCTTCAATGGACTGCTTGACACAGGTAGAAGGGAGATCGAAGAAAAGTAAAAAATACGAATTTAATAGCAGTCGTGTTTCGCCTGTGCCAAATGGAGGTTCTCGATGGGGAGCTAATGCATCCAGATCTTTTAATCCCATGTTTGGGTCATCAAAGAAATTTTTCTCTGCTTCGGTTCCTGGGTCCAGATTAGTTTCTCGGGCGACATCACCAATATCTAGAAGACCCAGTCCACCTCGTTCAACAACACCGACTCCTACACTTTCAGGACTCATGCCTCCAAAATTAACAGTGGATGATTCCACAGGGGCCAGTGGAAGCCTTAGCCAAGAAGTCATCAGATTGAGAGCGCAGGTAAATAGCTGAGTGGATACATGATTTTCAATTACTTGGAGGTCCCCCCCCCCCCCCCCCAAAAAAAAAAGAAGTGATTTTAAACTTCTAGTGGCTTATTGATATGTGCAGAAGTTGGAGATTTTGTGCATACTTTCTTACTAAGTCGCTTAATTGGCCCCACTTATTTCTCTCTTCAAAGAAATGAATGATGGCTTTGCAAAATATTTTTCCTTGGTGTTTATTTTGTTCTAATTGATTTCGACTGATTTTGGAAAGCTAGTATTAACCATAGTTTTATTTGGGTCTGTGCATTATCTAACCTATCATTTGAGTGTGCACCTTTCAGGTGGCTTGAAATGCCTATACTGGGGAAATTTGCCCTTTTGTAAATCATCGGAGACTAAAGCAAAGTGTCTCTTTAATTTATCCCCTACTATTATGGAGCCTTTCAAATATAGGATCATAGGAAAAAGCCTCTTTAGAATTTGCTTTTGAAGGCGTAATGCTGCATACATTTGATAATTGATCCTGCCATACCCCGTCCATGATGGGACTCGGGGTGTTTTTGGTGTGAGTCAGCCTCTAATTGAGGTTAGGCCTAGTCATGGTCACTTTCTCTTGTCATGTTTCCATGGCATACTAGGTCGGGATTAGATTCATTTAGCATAGAGCTGTTTTAGTTCGTGCTTTTAAGCACTCTTTTCCAGGCAACCCAACCTCAGGTTTTAATCTTATAAGTTGGAAGCTTCCAATATAAATACTTTGTAAAGAGTGGTTACTAACAAGGTAAGTTGTCAATCCTTATGATAATTTTTCATTCTATGCCTAGGTTGAAAATCTCACTCGAAAAGCCCAACTTCAAGAAGCTGAATTGGAGATGACCACTAAGCAACTAAAGGAGGCGATAGCAATTGCTGGTGAAGAGACTGCAAAATGCAAAGCAGCGAAAGAAGTAATCAAATCACTTACTGCTCAGGTATTATTTACACTTGACAATTCCTTGTGCGGATAAAGTTTTTTTTTTTTGGGTCCGCTGGATCAGAAATTAAAAAGGGGGGTCTTCTGCTGATTCAGTGAACATATGCTATGATATTGATGATTCTCCGGAATTTTTAGTCATCCATTTGCCCTGTTAATTAAGATCAAAACGACTTAAAAAAGGATAGCTCCCAAAAATCCATCAATAGATTATCTCCAAATTTATCAGTTTCATTGTAGTTATTCTGTGGTTACAGTCTCGGGCTTATGGCTATGGATTGAATCTACACTGATGAACTCTTTGATGTCTTCCTTGTTCTTGAAACAGCTGAAAGAAATGGCTGAAAGGCTGCCAGTTGAAGCTACTCAAAACAGCAAATCGCCTCCTTTTCCGTCTTTGCCCTCCACACCCACTGCAGTTGACATTCCAAACTCCTCACTTGACCCATTCAATGATAAGATACCCAGCCTTCTGGCAGCCTCAAGTAGCTTGAACAGGCTGGTGCTTTCGAATGGTTCAGGCACCCCAAGTAACCGTAGTTCCGCTCAAAGCAGAGTGGTCAGTTCAGAAGCAACTAGAAACAGCAGTAGATCTAGACAAGGTGAACCTCATCCAGAGAGCGAATGGGTTGAACAAGATGAACCTGGTGTGTATATTACTTTTGTTTCCTTACCAGGAGGCATCAAGGATCTAAAGCGAGTTCGTTTCAGGTACATAATTTTTCCTCTCTACTCTTGTCTGGCTTATAGTTGCTTGGCGCATCTCCAAAGGGAGACTGATCTTTCGGGAAGTTCTCTCCATTGAGAATTTGTTTACTTTGGGACCTTTGGGTCTGTGTTAGCGCTGATGTCTGGTTGCCAATTTCCGTTTAATGATGACAGTATTCCCGCACTTCCTCCTACCTGCGTTATCTTCTATGCTGATACATGTTCTCTCTTCATTGCAGCCGTAGACGGTTTAGTGAAAAGCAAGCAGAGAAGTGGTGGGCAGAAAACCGAGCAAGGGTATATGAGCAGTACAATGTCCACTTCTCTGACAAGTCAAATGTAGGCGTTGATGGTCAGGACTTGCCTCATTGACAAATACAGACGGCCAACTTGTAGCTTATAAGTTTCGGTTTTTGCTCCTACAGGTTAAGCACTTTGCTGTTCCATGCGTTTTTTTGACTGTAAACTACAAAATCATGGGTGTTGGACGAGTATTAGAGGTCCACACCAAGAGAGGTCTGATTGTTTTTTTCACTCTTTTTTTTCTTTTGGGGGGGGGGGGGGGGTTGAGGCGGTGTTCCTCTCAAACTCAATTCTTGTAACCATGGATTCAAAATGCGGCTTCGATCGTGATTTTGGTTTCGGTCGCGATACGGTAAAATCGCTTTAATACGGCAATCACGTTCCATTTCGCGGCTATAGCGGCGTGAAAACGCGGTTCGTCCAATCCCAAAACCTTTCCAATGCGGCCGTTTCATCACGATTTGACCACATTTTGAATCCATGCTTGTAATACATGTATTGTGGTTTTTCTTTCTTTCTTTTTTTAACTATTTTCTCACCTGTTCAAAAGCTGTGAGAGTGTTGAAGGTGAGAAATGTATATTCAAGGCAAGGTTGCTTGCCATTGTCGAAAGCAGTTGCCCTGTTGATTCTGATTAAATGAAAGTATTTTTTAAAGGTTCTGAGAAATTAATAATAATGCCAAATTTCTGAGAAATCACAAGTGTGGGTTCCCTTTCCCTTGGTTTTAAGGTCATAGGTTTTTAGATATTTTTTTGAATTTTGAATTTTGGCTAAGGAGAGATAATAATCGACAAAAATGGTGGTTTATTTTTACACTTGAGTTGTAAACATATTCCATAATTTACAATAAAATGAAGTATTCATTTTTTTTAAAGGGACAGGTAAAATTGTTTTAAAATTGGACAAACTTTAGCCATGATGTTGATTCTACTAGGATGTCAAATTTGATTGTAGGCTTAATGCATTTCATGTCCAGTAAAATTGCAACATTAGAGTCAGTACAAAACTGCTATCTTGCAACTGAGAAGATCATTAGCGATTGCCCCTGCGCTGTGCTCTAGTAACTAGTGTTAATAACGTCTATTTGAATACCTAGCCCCATCTCCCCCCCCCCCCCAAAAAAAAAAAAAAAGAGGTCCCATTTGAAACAAACATTTTTAGTGAATGCCATATTAATACTTATGAATTTAACTGAGCTTATTTACAATCAACATTCCCGTTTAAAATTGAAACCAACATTCTAAATAAATGCCACATTAATATTTGTACCATCAAACAATAGGGTACGTTTTATAGAGAGACAATGGTTCTTCTATTTTTGTGTTCATCTTGAAAGAAAGATTTTTAGGGAGAGATAGGAGGGAAGGGCAAGCTATGACTACCGTTGTTGCTTCTGAGAGTTCATCCCCATTTGATGATGCCCAAGTCATCAAAGAGGCTTGTCTAGGTTATATTGCATACTAAAATACCTGTTTTACTTATTCTTACTGAATTTTCTCTCAATTTTGAAGCAATTATAAGTTGAACTTACTGTCTGTTAAGTCTTCTGGTCATCTTTTTCTGTTTCATATTATTTGATAATAAATGTTTTTCCTCTTAGGATTGGGAACTGATGAGAAAGCGATAATACAAGTTCTGGGTCACCGAAATTCAAATCAAATAAAGTTAATTAGGCAAGCTTATCAAGAACTATACCAAGAAGATCTTATCCACCAACTTAAGTCTGAGCTTTCTGGTGATTTTTTGGTTTGTGCTCTCTTCAATCTTCGACATATACTTTCTTAATCTTCATTTCTAATGAATTATGAAATAAATCAGTAGTTGATCCTCCATATTCTTGCATAAATTTCTCTGACTTAAAAATCAGAAAGCAATATGTCTATGGGTCATGGATCCTACTGAACGCGATGCTGCCCTAGCTCACCAAGCATTAGAAAAGGGAAAGCCGAACTACAAGTTAATATTGGAAATTGTGTGCACTAAATCACCAGAGGAACTTCTTACTGTTAAGCGTACTTACCACTCGATCCACAAGCGTGCCCTTGAAGAAGACATCGCATCTCATACAAATGGCAAGATTAGAAAGGTGAATCCTCATACCTTTCTCATTTTCTCCCTCATAATTTTGCAACCAAGGCAGTATTCTATGATTTTTGAATTTTCCTTTTATCATGTGCAGTTTTTGGTTGGATTGGTAAGTACCTATAAGTACCATGGTGATGAAATTGATGAGGAAACAGCATTCTCAGATGCAAACATGCTACATGATGAAATACAAGATGGAGAGTCTGTTCATGAGGAGATCATAAGGATTATAAGTACAAGGAGCAAGGGACAGCTCCTGGCTACCTTCAATCATTTCAAGGACATACATGGGACATCCATAACCAAGGCAAGCACACAATAACCCTATGATGTTTTGTATTTTTAGCGTAAGAGGGTAAAAGTCCATATTTCCCCAGAGTTCCCCCTACCCTAAGGCATGCTTGGGGAGTTGTATCTACACAACTTATGTTACAAAATACCGTACTAGATAGGTTGTTTCTGTTAAAACCTTACGAGTGAAAGGTACCGGCTATCTACTACTTCATGAGAAAGAAGCATTAACTGTCATCAACATATCACAAAAAGAAATAGAATACAATTAGTGAATAATTTTAATTAAATTTAATCGTCTTAACGTATGCTGATATGTGGTAAAGCAGGCTTTGCGAGGTGATTCAGATAATGAATTCTTCACAGTAGTAAGGGCGAGCATCCGATGCATCAAATACCCTCAAAAATACTTTGCGAAGGTATGAGTTCCAAACAACACAGTTCTTGATGTGTAAGATTAAAACTAAGCATGGATTCTTAGGAAGCCGTCTGCGGGTTGTTTTGGGAATACTAATTTCTTGCTAACTTGTTTACAGATTTGTAGCTGGGCTTTGCACAATGCCGTCATCTCTACTTTCCATATCTCAGCTCTAGGTTATTAGTTGTGCTAAACACAAAAACAGAAACTAACATATTCTTCTTAACTGCAAAGGTGTTACACAACGCAATTAAAGGGCTCGGAACAGATGAAGATGCTCTGAGTCGTGTGATCGTTACACGGGCTGAAATCGACTTGAAGGAGATTAAGAACCTGTACTTTGACAGAAACAACGTTTCACTTGAGCAAGCTGCGGCTGAAGATACTTCCAGCGACTACAGAACATTTCTTTTAACCTTACTAGGGAGTGAAGGTTACTGAGCCATGAATGAATTTGGGTTTGAATCATTCAGTTAGTGACTAGTTATCGATCTTTCCAGTTGCAATAATAATTTGTAGCATTAGCCTAGGACAATATATGCAAACCAACTTCTAGTTCTAGGCATAGCTCTTAGTTTTCCCTCATTGTCTTCAACTTCGGTATACATTGTGAAGTTGTGCTAGAAGGATGACACATTTTATTGCTGAACATCTGCCATTGAATGAGATGTTGTTCCTCATACATCATTTAACTTTTCTCAAAACTCTTAATTCAACTAAGTACCTATATTGAACAATCTTTAACAACTTTATTGATACAATCCTTTTGGAAAAGTCAGAGAGTTAAAAGAGACTTACCTGTCTCTGGGAGACCAAAAAAAAGGCCTGCGGTCATTTTTTTCACAACATTGTCTTGTCAGTAATATCAAACGTAAGTGGACAAAGTATAACAAATGGTAAAAAGATCTGAACAATGCATCCATAGCCTATACAACCACCATACCCATGGGATCAGCAGAAACACGAACACTTTCACAAGCAAACTTTATGCACATGAAACCATTATAAACCAAGTTTTCATCCTCGACGTGCAGATACGTGAACCCGAGCTTTATTTCTTTCGAGCGACTGCAGCTGCAATTCCACCAGCGACGAGCCCAACAACAGTAGCAGCAATGCCCATGCCAATCACGCCGTCTGCAATTTGATCACAGTAGTTAGCCAAAATTTCAACAGTAGAGCAGAAAATGAAGACACTATGACACTAAAATTATCTGCAGCAACCTCGGGTGATTTTGTCTTCAATGGTTTTCTTCAGAGCCCGCGCTTGCCTCCAATCTGGGGCAATCTGCAAAAAAACCCCAAATAGAAAACATGCATCATCTTTCCAAAACCAAGCAAATTGGAATATCCATCAGTAAACCGTCTATTGTCATCCAGGGGACTAGATCACTAACTACACGAAACTTTTTTAAAGAATCACAGCTGAAGAAGCAACAGAATAACTAAATTTTTAACAAATGTAATGACCACCATTAGTTAACAAGCGTGGAATTACGAAGAGCTAAAAGAAAAAGAAAAAAGAAACAACCTCTAGACATCTATCTACTAGCTGCCTGCTCTTTGAATAGTCCCCGCTTCTATAGTAACCAACAGCAAGAAGATAGAGCCTTTCGCGTAATTGTAAAGGATTAGTGATTCCAGGCAAAGAAGCTGCCAGACATTCAGAACAAGTAGACAATGTGAGTTCTCTAATTCTACCCGCACCTGCAAAAAGAGGACATTCTAAAAGAAACCGCTTTCTCACCTTCAAGCATTGCTATCCCTCGTTGAACGTCTTCTGGTTGTCTCGAGTGAACCAGTGCCCATGATAACCTCATCAGACACTCACTCCTAAACTCATCTGAGGAAGCCTTGGCAACCTCTCGCTCACAACCCTGCAAATGCATCTCACATTAAACCGCAGGTAATCCTTGAATTGTAGGCAAAGCAACTGATCAGCTTTGGACTAAACGCAAGAAGATGATTCCACCTTTTTTTGTTCTTGCCGTTTTTTATTTTAAAAAATCAGTAATTCTACAGATTAGGTTATAAGAATTATCTATTACCTAACTAAGAACATTAGAACTGTAAGACATCAAGTATTAAGCATTACAGCAAAATTTTGGGCCTCAGATCCACTATGTGCGCCTTTACCTAGTTTTCGTGCATATGCATCCTTCTTGCCTTTTAACACTAAATCCAAAAAGCTTGTCACTATTCTATCCCAAAGCATCTTAAAATGTCCACAAAATTCCTCTAAACAATCTAATAAGTATGATGGCTTATTTGCCCACGGCATTGCAGTTTTGCAATTATGTCGAAAATGTAAAATTGGGACATTTCAGTTTTCAACAGTGCAGCGTAAACTGTTTAAAATGGTCCAAGACCCTGTAATACTTTTGTGACATTCAGTTGGGCAACCGCTCCCCAAAACTATATCTAATAGATCTCATTGTCATTGTCCCATAAGGCATTCAATACACTTCCAAACCTTTTTCAAGTGTTCTAAATACCCCCAAGTCACCAATTACAACAACCAATTACAACGCGTGTAATTGAATTCAAGGCTAAATTCTGAAGCATGATTTGATAATATTGAAAACAAGGATATGAATAAGTCATAATACAACACACCCTTAACAGTCAATAATCATCCTAAAACACAATACCACTATTTGAAAACTACTTCTACCACCCCTCCCCTAGGGAGGAAAAAAAAGAAAAAGAAACCTGAAATCATGAACAATAGCCTCCATGTCAGGGGGCGGTCCCATGAGACTCTCACCACTTTCTTCTAAAACCTTTTACAACTTTTAAATATCCTCCCAAAAAACTTCAACATGGCCATCTTGTATATTTTGAAGCGTGATTCCAAAATGCCAAAAGCAGGTATGCTGGTATTAAACAACACATCCTGAACTTAGTTTTAAAAAGCCTGCCTAAGACACGCCTAGGCGCGCCTCGGCGTGAGGCTACCAGGTTAGCGTCTCGAAGGGGATGAGGTGCGCCTCAAGGATGCAAGGCTATATCTTTCCCCTTTTTCTTCTTTTTCTTAGCCTTGCCTTTACCTTTTTCCTTCTTTTCCTCTCTTGGGAGCTAAAAGGTGAGCTAAACTTGTACTGTAAGTACGTGCATTGGGGAACTACAATGATAAAATAACATACCTTAAGGTTATTTGTGGTGTTAGTAGTCATATTGATGTCTAATCACATTTTTAATGCATTTATATAACTTATTTATGCAAAACATGCTTTGTGAAATATGAAATACTTTAAAAAAAATTTGCATAGAAGTGCGCCTTGCATCCATGATGTGTGCGCCTTCGCTTCGTGCCTTGCGCCTCATGCTTTGGGACCCTATGCACCTCAGTGCGCCTCGCGCTTTTTAAAACTAAGATCCTGAATGATGTCTTTGCAAGTATTTCAATTAGTGTAAGCCTTCATTACGACCATTGTAGATTTTGAAGTTCGATTCTAAAATGCCCGAAAACAATATTGTGCTATCATACAACACCCTCTGAACAATAAAAAATGTCCTAAAACACTGAACATTTTTTAAAGCAATAAACTAACACAATCGCCATTCAACAATTATAGATTTTTCCCAGAACCTTGAAACCGTGTAGGGTGTCTTCTAGAACGTCTATGCCCACAATACCTCCAAAACCACTCAGAACATTCTAAGCATCCTCCTAAAGAATTTCAATGAGCACAATGTATTCATTTCTACCATCTTGTAGATCCGAAAAGCACGATACCAAGACTCACAAAAACAGCATTATGGTCATGGACAATGCACTCTAAACTCTTTAAAGATGGCTCTCAGATATTTTTAAACACTTTCAAGGGATTGGCAAAAAGCACATGCCACATAGTGATATTTTTACAAAACCCCCAAAACCCATGTATAATAGACTTTATTTTGGCAGTCCTGAGTGATTGTGAGCATGTTACATTCACAAACTCTTACGACATTTAAAATATTCCCCCAAGAGAGTTTTAATCACCACAAAAGGTTCAATAACACCATTTTGTAGACTTTGAGGCATGATTCCATAATGCCACAGAAAAACGCTGTGTTGGCACATAATACTCATTAAAAAAATCCAGAAATGATATTGGCTAGCATGTGAAGAGAATAAGAAATCAGTAAGAGCACTTAGCCATTATTCAATTTAGGAAATTTTGCACAACAATCTTCATTATGAGTCCCATGAGGCTCTACAAAGTTGCTTCCGAAACCTTTTAAAATGCTCAGAATATCCATTAAACAATTTCAACAAGCAATCTGGTTGCACCAACATTCATAGATCTTAAAACACAACTCTTGAAAGCCCTACAATGGGTGTTGCGGTGGTCAACAACACATTTTGAATAGTCATACACCCCGCTCAAAATTGCATGTTAAGGTGTTATACTCTTTAGAATGTTCCTAGAATGTCCTAAAACATTTTGAAAGGCCGTATGAGAACATATCAATACATTTGAATCTACTTGGATCCTTTTCAATACCCTTCATTTCAGGAGTTTAAGAGGTTCTAAGGACTCTAACTTCGAATTTCCTTGCAAGACATTCTAAGAATTCCCCTAAACAACTTCAACGCATGTACGAGTCCGGGCATGTTCTTTTCGCCTTATCATAAGTATTTATCATAAGCATTCAGCAACTTTAGGTACAATTCAGCATTGTTAAATACTTATTGAAAATACTTAGTTGTATTTTTTTCAACTATTCAGCATGTTTTAGCATGTTCGGCATATTTCAATACGTTTCAGCATGTTTAAACAATAAGTAGTTAAGCACCAATAAGAACTTCTCATAAATAAAATAAAACATATCCTTCCGTAGGAGCCATCTCGAAATAATTCGAAGGGTGATTCCTATCACCTAAAGATGGAAATTATGGTGGTAGACAATAGGCTATGTACGAACAAAGGCCTTAAAACAACCTAAAACATCGCGGTCCAGAAGGACGTCTTCACCCCAATTCCCCACTCCCTATATCACAAAAATAGTGTATGCTAGCTTTGACATTGGAGTCCCAAGAGGCTCTAACCTCACTGCCTCCTAAACATTTTGAGGAGCTCCAAATATCTCCTCAGATGATTTAAACATAATGGCTTTGTGAACACCAATTTGCAGATGTTGAAGCAGGATTCAAAATAGCAAACGAAAAGGGCATTATGCTCACAAGACTGTAGAATGCACTGAAGTCTGAGTTTGCAACTTCTTAGACAAGAGTTTCAAAAATCTCTACAATAGACTACACTTTGGTTGTTCTGGGTGGCTCCAACCACTCCACATTTGACACTTATAATCACCGAAATACGTCCCCAGACAATTTTGATCATAATATCATAGTAACCAGTAACAGCTTTGTAGGTATTATCTTGAAGGTTTTACAGTGTCATTCCAATCTGCCACAAAACAAGCATTATGCCGGAATATAATATTCTTTAAGCCATCAAGATGGACAACAATATTGTAGAACATTTTGAGAGAGAGCGGAGCACTTAGCTACTCAGCACAAATGGTAAATATTCCTCTAAATAATTTTAGTTTGCTTCATCGAAAGTTCGGCACCATCTTGTACATTTTAAATGGGATTCCAAACAAAAACTAAAACAGGTATGATGATGACATACAAATACAGCACATCCTTAATGATCTAGAATGGTCCCAAATACCTAGAAACTTTTTTAATAGTCAGTAGAAGCATATCAGTGTTCTCACCACTAACAATTTATTGGATATATTCTCCAATATTACAGAAACTATATAGAATAGTCTTTATTGAAGTGTTATCAAGAGGTGCTTACCATCCTGCCTACAAAGCCTCCTTGGACATTATACATACACTCGTAAAGAGTTTCGATGACTGTAATGGTGCCACTAGCACCAGCAAATTAATTTTCCAGCGTGACTCCAAAATCACAAAAACGGGTATTATGGTGGTACAAATGCTTCCTAAATTATCTACAGTGGAACTGAAATACCATAAACCACTGGAATGGTCTAATGTTCAAGACAGTCTCAATGAGTACATTGGCCTCATTTAACCATCTTATAGATTTTGATTATTACTCCAAAGCACCTAAAACAGACACTTTGTAATACAGTACTCACTCAAAAGTCAAGACTATCTAGGTTGATCTTCAAAAATCCTACATTTAAGGGGTGAGGAGAACATAGGCACCATTCTAGGACATTTTCCAATAATCCCAATAAACATATATAGTAACTTCTTCAAAATGATTTCTCATCGAATTGCAGCCATAGAAGGTACTGAAAACCAAAAACACTACGATCAAAATTTGTACTATGATTTTGAGCTACTCTTGTCTATCAGACAGATTCCCCAAGTTTCATCTTCAATAAGTGACTTTATATGGAATGTCATTGCCTTTTAATAACTTCCCAGGTCTGTCGCCAGTCCTATTTAGCTCTTCCTTCTACTCACCTCTAAATTGCAGGGAGTACCCAAACCCTACTCACTTCCTACAAAAAATAATCCACAAAAGCACAATCAGAGGCCCAAGATTCAAACATTACAGTAACCCACCTAAACAAGGAATCCGAACCACCCAAAACCATCGCAAGCTAAACTCTACAGTAACAAGTTGCAGCAAACCCCTGCAATTTCAATTTTCCCCTCACTATACACCTTAATCCACAATTCATAATTTTGAGGCATACGATTCTATAACCAACAAACGGTATACCACAAATGAATAAAGGCACTTCCTGAAATCGCACTGAGTAATCCCTCCCGACACCCCTCCCCCCCCCCCCCAAAAAAACATCCGTGTCAGCCAGAAATCCTCGTTGGAGATCCTAAAGTAATCGTACACCAAGAAATTGAAACCCTTTCAGAAGAAACCATAATAATCATATCTTCAAACAAAAATCCCAGAAAACAAATATGCGCACCGAGTAACAATTTCACACTATCCTATAGTACGCTGACAACATCTTCAACACATAATTGCCATACAGAGGCCAAAACGGAAGCAAAAAATGGGCTAAAATACGTGATTCTAACTTCGAACAAGTAATTTAAAACGTAAATAGCTTAAAAACCAAAACATTTGAGAGAGAGAGAGAGAGAATTACAACGATGATGTCGCGATCGCACCAGGGAATCTGATCGCCGCCGGTGAAGAAATTGCCGACGGACTCGAAGAAATTGGCTATCTTCGCTTCCATTTCTGGTCGGCGAGTTGTCGGAGCTTTCCAGAGAGAGAAAGAGGAAGCTGCTTGAAAAACTGAGGTGGCTGGACAGTGAGTGACGGGTGGGGTGTTTGAAGAAGAAACCAAATGATTTGTGTTTTCAAGGACGGCACGGTGTATTTTGCCGCAAGCAACCTGGATTTGGATTTTGGCACACAGCTTCTCTTTTACTAAGCAATGAATTATTGTTTAATTTATTACGAAGTTACTGTTCTATAAATAGCTCCTAGTTATTACTTGTTATTTATTTATATTAACTATTATCTATTTGAGTTAATTATTTATATTAACTATTTAAATTAGCTATTTATTGAAAAATCGTTTGATAAAATTAATTATTTATAATAAAATTGTAAGATAAAAAGCTAATTCTCCCAAAAACTTTCAAAAAGCTCATAGAATTAGTTGAATAAAATGAATTCTCCACCTCTTTATATGGTGAACTCGATGGTACTTCATTGATATTTTACATTTTGAAATACCCCTAGAAAAAGGGCTTGAATGAGAAAAGAAAATGAAAAAAATACTTTGCAAAAGTTTGTAAAAAAGTATATTTCAATGACCGTGTCATTCTATTGAATCCTATTATTAATGCAAAATTTTTATCGCATGTTTGACATGTTGAGGCAAAGGTTAATAGAGATTGGAAGACGCATAAATTTATAAGCTAATGTCATGATTTAATACTAAGAATGATCTTTCGTTTTATATGAAATACTTCTCAATTTACGTTATGCGCGGATGAATCATGAAACCTGACAAAGTGATTTAACTTTCTTCTCGTGAAGAAGTGGCTATGAATTTTTCTTAATTTTTTAAAAATTTTTACATGATGATGTATTTCTCATTAATTGATCATATGACTATTATCCCACTTTATTGTTGTCGGATAATCTACTTATTAAGAAAATAGTAACTAAAATATTAGGACCAGTACTTTAAATTGTAACTTCTAGAGTTGTAGTTGATCATGTTTATTGAAATCATTCATAATCATCCTTGGCAAATTTCAATGATAACTAAAAGAATCTATTTTAATCGGTTGGTTTCTTGCGTTTTATTAAGGAAAAAAGTTTGAAAAAACACTCAACTTTATTGGACAGTTCTCAAAAATAAATGAAATTTTAAAATGATTTAAAAATCACCAAACTTTTACATTGAGTTCTAGTGATCATCAAATTTAATATTAAATTTTGTACCTTATTAGCAAAAGAAACTCCTAATTTTTTTAAAATATGAATAATTTGTAGTTTTCTAGAAGGCTTTTAAAAAGTAGGGAGGAAAGTTTTGATATAATAGCTAATATGATCTTCAAAACAATTTAAGGCTAATTTAGAGTAGAAAGAACAGAATATTCTACATGTAATAGCCTCAAGGATGTTAAAAAGTACCCTAAACACGTATAGCCATATGAGTAGTCCTATTATAGTAGCATGGTATTTCCCTCTTCATTTGGTGCAATTATATACTATTTGTTGATGGATATACTTATTTTAAAAAAATAGAAACTTGTTTATATTCAGCGATCTAGGTATGTTTTGATATCTTTTTTTAATTGGTTTGTTAATGATAATATATTGTATATTATATAATTTTCTCCTTTAGTTATAAATTTCACTTAGTTACTTGAAATATCATATTAATTATCATCTCAAAATTTGTGAACTTCTTTTCATTTTGTCTTCCAAAAAAACTAATAAGAAATTTCTTTAATTAGTAAGGTATAGAATACAATCAAAGTTTGGTGATTGTTTGCACCCAAATCTAAAGTTGAGTGATTTTTTGAACCTTTTTAAAGTTTGGTGATTTTTTTAAAACTCTAGATGAAAGTTGAATGATTTTCTAAACTTTTTTCCTTTAATTAAAGCTCTGTTTGAGATAGAAGAATTATTTATGGTTAAGTAAAACGGTTTATTTTGTCACTTGCTCTCTCATCGTCACTCCACGACGCGCCAGGGCTAAAGGCGATACACATTTATTTGAGGTTTAGATTAAATTAGATTTATGAACAAGTTTATCAAACATTGACATGGGATTGCATAGTCACCATACATTGACATTATACTCAGTACGAACTCTACTTGTGGGTGCGAGTTAGCTCAAGTAGTAAAGTCTTTGAAAATTGTTACAAAAGACATGCGTTCAAATTCCACCTACATCGACATTTACATCTCACTTTGCGCTCACAAAACAAAACCAAAAAAAAAAAAAAAAAAAAGTAGAAACTTTTGAGATTTAGTCAACATAACTACACAATTGAGTTGGGGGTTACGCCTACATGTATCTCAATTAGTCAGTGGGTTTCAGATTGGGATTTCTGTTACATAAATTTGAGGCATTCTGTGTTAACTGGGCATTGAACAAAATTTGCAAGACCACTAGAAAATGGAAAAAGCTAACGATATGGTTGTTGTCAGGTAAGCAGAGCGATAACCACCAAGAAATGACACCAGTATTTTCAGTACCCTTGAAAAATCATCCAACGAGGCGTTATATTTACAAGTTAACCAAGAGGACAAGGAAATAGAATCAAATCTCCAGCACAAGCAAAGAAAACTACTAACTTAATCATCAAAAAGGGCCCAAGTATTTCATGGAGACACCAACCCTTTCGTGGAAAGGTAGGGTTCACAGTCGGTCTTTCCTTTGAAGATCTGGTGGACTCATTCTACATTTCTCCTTCGCTAGTTACTTTCATGTGTCTCCAGTTCCACGTGCTGAGGAAATAAGTCAACTTTGACAAGCCTAAGCATTTGCCTCCATACAAGGAAATCTTGACTAAGAAGCTTAGATAAGGGTCAAAAATCCACCTAACTCGATCAAATCCCGCAAATAATTGAGGTGGCATCTCTGCTGGCTCAAGAACTAAGCTGGACCTAGCACTTTGGATGCAAGCCATTACGAGGGAGTTTGGCTATCGTCCCTACTGCTTTTGTAGAATTCTTCACTTCCTGCACAAAGTCGAACTGAAAGTGCGGGGGATATGGGTGAATAGGCACCACCTGCATAGGTTTTGGTATATGTCCAATATCAGTATACAGACAATAGGGGTGTTTGGTAACAACAGCTTTTTCGGAAAAAATAGCTGTTTCGGAGGATTTTGGCTGTTTTGACCAAGTCAAACAGCTAAAGGGTGTTTGGTAAAGAGCTGTTTGCAATAGCTGTTTGGCTCCAAAAAGCTCTTTTTGAAAAAGCTATTCCCATTAGCCATTTGAGAAGAGCTTTTTGTAGAAATGATATAATTGTCCATAAGTTTGGAAAAATTACACACATCTCATTAAAAACTAATTCATAAATAAGGGCATAAATGAAATTTTACCAACATATTTTTTAGAAACAGCTAATTTTTACCAAACACTTTTTTTAAAAACAGCTAATTCAAACAGCTAATATAAACAGTTAATTCAAATAACTAACAGCTAACAGCTAATACAAACAACTAACAGCTAACAGCTAACAGCTGTTTACCAAATAGGGCCAATATATTGTACTTGGTTGAGATTAAACCAAAGAAAAACGAAAGGGAAAAGGCTAAAGATGAACTCACCTTTGAAAGATGTGATTCTCTCGAAATCTGCACCAACTGCGCCATGCTTTGGTTTGGTATAAGTCCAATATTAGTACAACATAGGCAATATATTGTATGCGTTTTTAATATTAGACCAAACAAACGGGAATGAAAAAGGCTCAAGATATACGCCTTTGAACAATGGGATTCTCTCGAAGTCTTTGGTCATCTGCAACAAGGATGTTCCCGATATGACAACAATAAAGCTGCATATCTCCAAAACAATGGCATCTCCATCTTGACGATCCCAATCATGAGATACTTGCCACCATATAAGTTAGCAATTAAGACATTGCACCATTAGGCTATCTCTTAAAGTAACGATATTGCCAATCTCAACCAATTAGTTTGGAATTGGAGACTATTGTTGACTTGTAGTCATTGGAGTGAACAAACTATACAAAAAAAAAAAAAGCATATATTGTGATCTAAATTTTCTCCCTTTAGGAAGAGTTAGTCTGACGATAAACTGGATCAAACCTACCTTACATAATGTTTGGTCTGAGATGGGGTTTTTGTATATTCACACAACGACAAAGCCCGTAAACAAGGTTGAATAAAAAGAAGGTACTCCTATATCCTACACTACCCATTGACTAACAGGAACATGCATTTCTCAAATTCCCCCCCTAAAGTGAACGAGGCTTAACCAACTTTTACACCAAGGACTGCTTTACCATTCAATCAATTGGTAAATCGCTCATGCTTCTCAGCTTCAATGTCTTTCTAGCATCTCAACTAATCTGTACAAAATCTATAAAATGTACAGATTGAAAACTATTTGCTCATTTCCCCAAATGAATGACAGTATTCGTGCTTCGAGAGATTTTAAAGAATTAGCAAGCGTTGACACCTTTAGCTTCAAAAGGGATAGAAGATGTGGAATGAAGGATCAATATGTGCAACATGAATTGACATTACCTTGAGCACTATCGCATTGGCAGCAATTGTGAGCGTTGTGAACATTACATAATATACAAGGGACACAACAACAATTCTAAAAGTATTCAGAGCCTTAAAGATGAAAAATATGTTATCTATAGGACTAAGGGGTCAAGAGATATTACGTTTTAAGAATTCATTCGAATAGATACAATATTAAATAATATTTAACAAGGTAAATGAGATATTGCTACCCACATTAACAGTTGAGTATGATCAAAGTTTAAGAGGTTCATAACCTATAAATCCCTCCAAATTCATCGATTTAAGAACCAAAAGGAACTCAATCAAGTAGAGGATTTCTTTGCTATTTAATTGAAATAGCTTGTTTGTTGTCTGATCAAAAGTTAATGACCATAATCACAATTTGAAACTGAGTACATTCACCTAAATTAATCAATTCAGAAATTGGAAGGAACTCAGCCAAGTAAAAGATTTCTTTGCAATTTAATTGAAAAGGATTGTTGTTGTCTTATCAAAAGTTAGCTACCATAGTCACTATAGGAAAACTGGTACATTCACCCAAAGTTCTATGCACATGTGTGCTTACTATGTACACACTTTCACATGTTTGCATAGACAGTCAAAATTAACCAGATTAAACATCATTCAATATTTGCACTAAGGAAAACTTGGCCAGGATTAAATCAGAGGGTGCATGATGATTTGTCTTATAGGAAGAGAGATACGGAATATCATATTGTTTGGATTGAGATAGAGAGGGAGAAGGGAGGGGAAGAGGTGGGAAGGTAATCGAGGGAAAGGGAAGGAAAGGAAGGTAATTTGTACTCACCTTGTTTGGATATATTATAAGAGGGGATGGAGGGGAAGGGAGAGAACTATGAAAAATCTTTCCTTCCCCTCCTTTCCCCCTCGTTTTGGGAGTGAGTAAAAATGAGCAGAATGGGGGGAATGAGGGGGAAATATTCCCATTGTCTCCCCTTCCTTCCCCCTCATTTAATGTTTTCAAATAAAGGAAATAAGTATTCATTAACCTGTATTCCCCCCCTCTCTTTCCCTTTAATCCAAACATACTGTAAAGTGAAGCAACTGCATGACACTTTGATAAATAACAATTATATTATGAAGCCTGAATACAGACCCTGTTAAGATAATTCATCTGAGTGAGAACATAGATCATGACAACCACCAAGAAGAACCACGTTTATGGGTATAATAACTGGTTATCACCCTCAAATGTCAATTATAATGAACTTCGTGGGAATAAATTGATATCTATAGAAATTTGTGGGAACCTATAAAGGTTTGTAGACACTGGCAACATTGAGATTAGGACTCCAAGGCTGGAAATCTAGACATCAAGGCATAATATTTTACATCATTCTAACTCCAAAAGCAACTAATGTACTTGAAAGGGCGATGGATGGTAGAAGATTTTACTGAAAAAGAACCCGTTAAGGAAAATGTGAAAACCAATACATTGAGTTTCCACATACTAGTACAATGTAAACTACCAGCATGAGAACCAACATAATGACCGAGGCAACAAAAAGTAGAAATGCTACAAGCAAAAAAACATACAATAAGTAATAGCTACTGGACTAGATGCTTATCAATCAAAAATACATATAAAACTGACAAATGAGGACAAACGTATACCTGTTTGGGTTGTCATGTTCCATATTTCTTGAGCAAATGTCATAGGATGCTCTTAAGGTGCGTGAATAACAATTATGACAGAGCCAATAATACACATCCAAAACCTTTATCAAACTGCTAAGAGTACATACTCCTACAAGGCACATCAGTGTCACACATTAAAAATTATCTGTATGACAAATACATGTTGAAAAAATATAAATACATAGCAAGAGGAAGTACATACTCCTAGGTGTATGATATACATTACCAGCCCAGGAGTCCAAGACCCCTAACTTGTTTAGCCTCTCATTCAGTATAAAATGAGACACCGCACCTTGGTAATTGGGATACACAATGCCAATAAGATCTCTTCATTCATGCCCAAGTAGGAAGAAGCATATGTTCAAGTGCAGAAAAACTAAGAAAAACGAATATAGAGAAGGCCATGAACAATTACCTGACAATAATCCTTAGGGATCCTAGTGGGGTAACAAGAACCACTGGAGCAAATGCATATGCCACAAATTTGCAATCTCACCAGCAACCACTTGTACCAAACATCACACAACATATTCTTTCAACGAACCACGATAGAGATAAGAGAAAAGGAGGATTAATATAAAATCCCTACAACATCAAATGATCATTTTTTTACCCCAAAAAAAAAAAAAGAACCCAAAGATCCAACAAAATCCATCATCCAAACAACAGTAGGAGACCAGAATATTTGAGCTATTGTTTTGATTTTGTTTTTCGGAAGTTAAATCAGTGGTGTTTGGAATCTGAAGTGTTCTATGTTGGGATTTTGGGCTATTATTGAGCCTTTTTGGTCAGTGAAACCTTCCATATTTAGTTGTATGGTCCCATATGAGGACTTTATATTTGAGATTTGTCATGTTTCTAGGATTAAAATTGGGATTTTTTGTACCCTCCCCCCAAATGTTTTTACCTTGTTTGAATGAGACAGAGCATCGGCCTTAATCAACCTTCTTCTTTTTAAATAGCTAGCAATGTACGATATGGTCCCTGAAGTTGATTTTATTACGGCTATTGTGACTCCGTGAATTAGATAAATGTCTCTGATGAACTTTGTGTCCTTTGCATGCTATTCCACTATTCAATTTAGAAGTCAACTACAATGAATTAAGAACTAAAGTGCTAGCATACCATATGTGTAATGGCTCGAACCTAAGATTCATGCTAATTACCTTGAATTATCTTAATTACAAATTAATCAAGTCGGGCGCCGCATTTCAATTTAGCTTCGTGTGTGTGTGTGTGTGTGTGTGTGTGTGTGTGTGTGTGTGTATTGCAGGTTGAAACGACAATGTGGCCTCAAAATCGACTTCATTATATTCCTAAATAATTCATTCAAATGCTAGTAAATACTAAAATGACCACTAAATAAAAATTAGCCTAATTATCAAAGGGCTAATTTAAAAAATGATAATAACAATGAAACAATAATAATAAGTGAGTTATATATATAAAAAAAGTGAGGTAATAATTAAAAATGAAAATGTCTTCTACCAGATTTTACATCCAAAATATGTACAATTTAATTCATTAATTTTAGCCAAAAATATTAACTCAATTATCTATATATTTATATCTAACGTATGGGGAAAAAATAATAAAAAATAAAATAAAAGAGATGATTAGGATAAATATGAGAAAAATTTAGATAAAAATTAGGTGTAAAAAAAAACAAAGGGGTAGAAAGAAAAGGGTAATAGGAGAGGTTAAAAGTTAAATTAAACAACTCAAACAAACAAAAAATAAAAAGGAAAATCAAACCCAAACCCCCCTTCTTTTACTGCCCAGCCCCCACCCCCTTGTTTCGTGCACCGGCAGCCAGCCCCCTCCCTGTCTTCTTCGTTAGCCAGCCGCCAAGCGGCCGGCCATCTGTCTGTCGTGCCGGCCAACTGTCCGTCACCCAGCCGCCACAGCCATCACCTCTTCTCTCCTTTCATTGCTTTGGTCTATTACTTAGTGAAGGTGAATCCCTAACTTCTTGATTTGGTTTGATTATTTACGATTGAATTTTGATATTAAATGATGTATTTAGCTTTAATTAATGTCAATTTGTAGTTTTCTTGAATTTTGGATGTGAAATCGAATAGGGGAAGTGAGGTTGAAGATGAACATGGTTGGATGTTTGGGTGTAAAGATTTAAGCCTGTTTATGTTGCTTTAATGGTGTTTTGATTGATTTTAATGAATATTTGAATGAAATCAACGGGATACATGTGTTGAATGTGGATGTTATTGTCATGAGTTGGTGATTTAGGGTTTAGATGTTTGGGTGAACTCTAGGCTTCATTATGTTGGTTTGATGATGTCTAAATAAGTTTTTGGTGATAATTGTTACTCATATGTGTGAGGGTGTTGTGTTGGATGTTTGTATGGAATGGTTGATGTCATGGGCATGGTAATTTAGGGTTAGATGTTTGGGTGAAGCTTAAGCTTAATACGGCTGCTTTAATAATGTTTAAGTGGGTCTTTGGTAATAATTGAATGAAAAGAAAGAGATATATGTATGTGTATGATGTTGTTGTATAAGTATATGTCATGAGTTAATTGTCAAGTAAGAAACGGGGTGGGAAGAATGGAGGAAAATATAAAAGCCTTGAATGCTTGAAACTTTTGAGCTAGGTAGGGGATCTAGTTAGATTACAGGACTAAAATGTTAAAGGCGTGTTGTTCTAACCAGTGCTATGGATGATTGGGATTAAGAATGAGAAAGGGAGGGAGAAAGGAATGAGTAGTTTTGTGAGTTGGAGTTACTAACTAACATACGTATGTGGTTTTATTTCACTAACGAATATTTGTATGATTTGGGATTCAACTTGAACCTAGAACTAAGTTCATGACGTTGTCGTAAACCGTAATCAAAAGTTTGAAGCATAATAGCGATTCGCAACAATATGACTAGTTAAAGAGGAAAACAATAACCATAATAATAACGTTAACAATAATTATGATTAAAATAACCATAATTCTAACAATAATAATAATAATCCCTTTTTACTGAGTCTGAAGCTTAGAGACCAAAGGTCGACAACTTGATAGTGCCTTCTTTATCGGTCTCTGCTAGAGAGGGGCTTGAGTTGGATGTCTCAGAGGAGGAAATTTTTAAAGCTGTTCATGATTGTTGTGGCAATAAATCTCCAGGCCCAGATGGTATGACTATGGCTTTCCTCTAAGCGAATTGGGACACCCTTAGAGGTGATGTTTTAAGGATATTTTCGGAGTTTTTCTACACTGAGAAATTTGTGGCAAGCCTCAATGCTACTTTTATTGGGTTGATTCCTAAGAAAGCCAATGCGGAGAATATTAAAGACTGCTGACCGATTAGTTTAGTCGGATGCATTTATAAGCTTCTTCTAAAGTTTTGACCCAAAGATTGAAAGGTGTTATAGGGTCTCTTATCGCTGAGAATCATAATGCCTTTGTAGGGGGACGTCAAATTCTGGATGCCGTGCTCATTGCAAATGAGATTACTGATTCTAGGGTCAAATCGGGGATTTCAGGAGTTGTCTGCAAGTTGGACATTGAAAAGGCCTATGACCATGTCAATTGAGAGTTTGATTTATGTTTTAAGTAGAATGGGATTCGGGAAGAAGTAGATCACTTGGATTCGACAATGTGTCTCTTCGACTTCCTTTGCAATACTTGTCAATGGTTCTCCTATAGATTTTTTTCTCGTCTTCTAGAGGCCTTTGCCAGAAGGATCCGATCTCTCCTCTTCTGTTTTTGTTGGTTATAGAGGTTTTCACTAGGATGTTGCTTGTAGCTACTTCAGCAGGTCTTCTATATGGATTTTTAGTTGGCCGAAGGAACTCAACTACCATTAGTGTATCTCATCTTCTCTTTACTGATGATACAATAATTTTTTGTGACAATGATTGTGAGCAGATGGTGAACCTAAGTTGTATTGTTATTTAGTTTGAGGCAGGTCTACGAGTCAACTTAGCAAACAACTCTATTTTGCCAGTGGGTTAGGTGGATAATATCCAATTGTTAGCGGGTGTGTTACGATGTACCGTGGATTCTTTTCCTACCTACTATCTTGGTCTCCCTCTTGGAGTAGAATTCAAAGATAAATCCATCTGGGACCAAGTAGTGGAAAGATTTGAGAAAAAACTCTCTGGATGGAGAGCTAATTACTTTCTAAGCGTGGCAGACTCACTCTCATCCAAAGCATTCTTTCTAGCATTCCCACTTACTTCTACTTACTTCCTATCTCTTTTTTCGATACTGGTGTCAGTGGCTACCAAGTTGGAAGCCATTCAAAGGAAATTCCTTTGGGGCTCTTTTGGTGCTGATTTCAAGTATCATTTAGTGAGATGGGATATTGTTAAACTTTCCATGTTAGGAGATTCATGAATGAGAAGACCAACCTTTGGAGAAGGGTGATTTGTACTAGGTATGGTGAGGAGGGGCTTGGGTGGTTTCCTTCTAGACCTAATGGTCCTTATGGAGTAAGCCTTTGAAGGTTTATTTATAAAGGATGGGATAGATTTTTTCCTCATCTTTCTTTTGAAGTAGGTGCTGGCTCTACCATTTTCTTTTGGCATGACCGTTGGTGTGAAGGTGCTCCTTTGCGAGACATTTTCCCGTCTCATTATGCTCTTACGGGAAATAAAGAAGTTACTGTGGCTGCTTATTTTGACCATGTATCTGGGCCGTGTATTTGGTCACCTATTTTTATTCGTGATGCCTTAGTGGATGACGTCTCCTTTATAAGCTTACTTATTAAATTGAATGGGATTCCTATCGGGCAATCATCTCTTGATGCAGTCAGATGTGATCTCAATCCTAAAGGGAGCTTCACTGTGAAGTCTTATTATATGAAGCTTGCTTCTATGCCTTGTTCACCTTTGCATCGAATGTTGGGAATGTGTTTTCCATGTAAGATTATTTGGAAATCTCTGGCTCCATTTAGAGTGTCTTTTTTTTGTTTAGGAGGTTGTCCATGATAGTATTTTGACTTATGATAATTTGCAGAAGAGAGGTAAGATCTTGATGAATCGGTGTTCGTTATGCAAAGCTGCAGCAAAATCGGTGAACCACTTATTGCTTCATTGCCCTTTTGCAAGAGCTCTTTGGGATCTAGCGTTTAGTTGCTTGGGAGTTTCTTGGGTTATGTCCAATTCTAAACCCTAAACCCTTAAAACTTAAATTAAACAACTCAAACAAACAAAAAATAAAAAGGAAAACCAAACCCAAACCCCCCTTTTTTTACTGCCAGCCCCGATCTCCCTGTTTCGTGCACCAGCACCCCTTCCCCTGTGTTCTTCGTTAGCCAGCCGCCGACGAGCCGTCTGTCTGTCGTGCCGGCCAACTGTCCGTCACCCAGCCGCTACAGCCATCACCTCTTCTCTCCTTTCATTGCTTTGGTCTATTACTTGGTGAAGGTGAATCCCTGACTTCTTGATTTGGTTTGATTATTTATGATTGAATTTTGATATTAAATGATGTATTTAGCTTTAATTAATGTCAATTTATAGTTTTCTTGAATTTTGGATGTGAAATCGAATAGGGGAAGTGAGGTTGAAGATGAACATGGTTAGATGTTTGGGTGTAAAGATTTAAGCCTGTTTATGTTGCTTTAACGGTGTTTTGATTGATTTTAATGAATATTTAAATGAAATCAATGGGATACATGTGTTGAATGTGGATGTTATTGTCATGAGTTGGTGATTTAGGGTTTAGATGTTTGGGTGAACTCTAGGCTTCATTATGTTGGTTTGATGATGTCTAAATAAGTTTTTGGTGATAATTGTTACTCATATGTGTGAGGGTGTTGTGTTGAATATTTGTATGGAAGGGTTGATGTCATGGGCATGGTAATTTAGGGTTAGATGTTTGGGTGAAGCTTAAACTTAATTGGGTAATGTTTAAGTGGGTCTTTGGTAATAATTGAATGAAAAGAAAGAATACATGTATGTATATGATGTCGTTATATAAGTATATGCCATGAGTTAATTGTCAAGTAAGAAAGGGGCTGGGAAGAATGGAGGGAAATATAAAAGTCTTGAATGCTTGAAACTTTTGAGCTAGGTAGGGGATCTAGTTAGATTACAGGACTAAAATGTTAAAGGGGCCGTGTTGTTCTAACTAGTGTTATGGATGATTGGGATTAAGAATGAGAAAGGGAGGGAGAAATGAATTAGTAGTTTTGTGAGTTGGAGTTATTAACATAACATGCCTATGTGGTTTTATTTCACTAACGAATATTTGTATGATTTGGGATTTGACTTGAATCTAGAGCTAAGTTCATGACGTCGCCATAAACCGTAATCAAAAGTTTGAAGCATAACGGCGATTTGCAACAATATGACTAGTTAAAGAGGAAAACAATAACCATAATAATAACGTTAATAATAATTATGATTAAAATAACCATAATTCTAACAATAATAATAATAATAATCCCTTTTTACTGAGTCTGAAGCTTGGAGACCAAAGGTTGACAACTTGATGATGCCTTCTTTATCGATCTCTGCTAGAGAGGGGCTTGAATTAGATTTCTCAGAGAAGGAAATTTTTAAAGCTCTTCATGATTATTGTGGCGATAAATCCCCAGACCTAGATGGTATGACTATGGCTTTCCTCTAGGCTAATTGGGACACCCTTAGGGTTGATGTTTTAAGGATATTTTGGAAGTTTTTTCACACTGAGAAATTTGTGGCAAGCCTCAGTGCTACTTTTATTGGGTTGATTCCTAAGAAAGCCAATGCAGAGAATGTTAAAGACTACCGACTGATTAGTTTAGTTGGATGCATTTACAAGTTTCTTTCTAAAGTTTTGACCCAAAGATTGAGAGGTGTTATAGGGTGTCTTATTGCTAAGTATCAGAATGCCTTTGTAGGGAGATGCCAAATTCTGGATGCCGCGCTCATTGCAAATGAGATTACTGATTCTAGGGTCAAATCGGAGATTATGGGAGTTGTTTGCAAGTTGGACATTGAAAAGGCCTATTACCATGTCAATTGGGAGTTTTTGATTTATGTTTTGAGTAGAATGGGATTCGGGGAGAAGTGGATCACTTGAATTCGACAATTCGTTTCTTTGACTTCCTTTGCAATACTTGTCAATGATTCTCCTACAGATTTTTTTCTTGTCTTCTAGAGGCCTTCGTCAGGGGGATCCGATCTCTCCTCTTCTATTTTTGTTCGTCATGGAGGTTTTCACTAGGATGTTGCTTGTAGCCACTTCAGCAGGTCTTCTATGTGGGTTTTCAGTGGGCCGAATGAACTCAACTACCATTAGTGTATCCCCTCTTCTCTTTGCTGATGATACAATAATTTTTTGTGACAATGATTGTGAGCATATGATGAACCTACGTTGTATTCTTATTTGGTTTGAGGCAGATCTTTGAGTTAACATGGCAAAAAGCTTTATTTTGCCGGTGGGTTAAGTGGATAATATCCAATTGCTAGCGGGTGTGTTAGGATGCACCGTGGATTCTTTTCCTACCTACTATCTTGGTCTCCCTCTTGGAGTAAAATTCAAAGATAAATCCATCTGGGACCCAGTAGTGGAAATATTTGAGAAAAAACTCTCTGGGTGGAGAGTTAACTACTTTCTAAGGGTGGCAGACTCGCTCTCATCCGAAGCGTTCTTGCTAGCATTCCCACTTACTTCCTATCTCTTTTTCCAATACCAGTGTCAGTGGCTGCCAAGTTGGAAACCATTCAAAGAAATTCCTTTGGGGCTCTTTCGGTGCTGATTTCAAGTATCATTTAGTGAGATAGGATATTGTTAAGCTTTCCATGTTAGGAGGAGGGTTGGGAGTTAGAGACCAAAAGCTCTTTAATGATGCTTTGCTTGATAAGTGGCTATGGAGATTCATGAATAAGAAGACCAACCTTTGGAGAAGAGTGATTTGTACTAGGTATGGTGAGGAGGGGCTTGGATGGTTTCCTTCTAGACCTAATGGTCCTTATGGAGTAAGCCTTTGGAGGTTTATTTGTAAAGGAGGGGATAGATTTTTTCCTCATCTTTCTTTTCAGGTGGGCATTGGCTCTGTCATTTTCTTTTGACATAACTGTCGGTGTGAAGGTGCTCCTTTGCGGGACCTTTTTCCTTCTCTTTATGCTCTTGCGGGGAATAAAGAAGCTACTGTGGCTGCATATTTTGACCATGTATCTGGGCCATGCATTTGGTCACCTATTTTTATTCGTGATGCCTTAGTGGATGACGCCTCCCTTATAAGCAAGCTTATTAGGTTGAATGGAATTCCTATTCGGGCAATCATCTCTTAATTCAGTCAGATGGGATCTCAATCCTAAAGGGAGCTTCACTGTGAAGTCTTATTATATGAAACCTGCCTCTGTGCCTTGTTCACCTTTGCATCGAATGTTGGGAATGTGTTTTCCATGAAAGATTATTTGGAAATCTCTGGCTCCATTTAGAGTGTCTTTTTTTGTTTAAGAGGCTGCCCATGATAGTATTTTGACTTATGATAATTTGCAGAAGAGGGGTAAGATCTTGGTGAATCGGTGTCCGTTATGCAAAGCTGTAGCAGAATCGGTGAACCACTTATTGCTTCGTTGCCCTATTGCAAGAGCTCTTTGGGATCTAGCCTTTAGTTGCTTGGGAGTTTCTTGAGTTATGTCCAATTCTGTTTCAGATCACCTCTGTGCATGGGAGGGCTTTTTTGATAGGAAAGCTAAAAAGGAGAATGCCAGTTTATTTCCTCATATAATTTTTTGAAGCATTTGGCGTGAACGAAATAAGAGAGTCTTTGACGGTGTGGAGATGTCGCTTCAATGTTTTAAAGGTTATTTCATCAAGTCTCTTCATTTTTGGGAGAAAGGAATTTTCGTTAGTCTTCTCTTAATCTCTTAGATCTTGTGGATAGTGTGCATATGGGATGTGTATAACCTTTTATAGGATGCTAACTTTGCATATACCCTTTTGTTAATGAAATATATTCATTCTTTTCTTGATAAAAAAATAATATTAATGATTAATAATGTCGGTAATACTAATAAGTGCGAAGAAATAACGATGCTAACGAACTTACAATAATAATTCGAATGGTATTCACGATAACGTCATTAATAATAAATACAAGACGAGTCACACTATTACGCTACTATAACTTTCATTAAACGAGCGTTAGCAGTATGAAGGAGAAGAGCAAAAACAAAAGTAAAATAGAACCAAATTAAGTTAAAAATAATTGCTATGCTAAT
>JAKOGI010001823.1:0-12500 GCA_029747015.1 Carnegiea gigantea | reverse complement strand
CCCCCTAGTGGACGAGTAAGGTCTCTTGAGGGTTTGCAGACAATGCACTCACAAAATCTTTAAAATGAAAAAAAAAGACAAAGAAAAAAAAGACAGAGCAAATAATAATAAAATCTTTTTGGATTTTTTAAAGCTTTATATACATGTACAAGGGGAAACAATGTACGCATTTTGACCAGATATATCACCCTTAAAATCAAAGTATTAGTCTGTATATGAATAAAGTGTACACTTCCCAAAACAAAACAAAAGAAATGAAAGAAAAAGGAAAGGAAAGAAAAAAAATTTTCTTTTTTTTTTTAAGATGCAAACCCTCACCCCCACACTTAAACAATGCAATGTCTCGACTGCATGCCAAAGTATTAGAATGTAGCACATAAATAAATAAAATAAATCAAAGAAAAGAAATTAAGAGGAAAATATATACAAAATAAGATGTACACAAAGGAACAATAATACCAGGTTGAACGCTGAATGCATCCAAGCTAATCTCCATAGCGTCAGTCTCTGTACTCAGGTTCGCAGAGCATCAGACACTCTACTTCTCTCTCCTCCATAGGTAGATCCAAAATTGTTTCAACCTTTGTCCATTTACTTTAAAGTGCGTGCCTCTTAGGGGATCCTGTATCTCTATAGCACCATGTGGAAAAATATGAGAAACAATGAAAGGACTTGTCCAACGAGACCTTAACTTACCTGGAAAAAGGTGAAATCTGGAGTCATAAAGTGACACCTTCTAACATGGGAAAACTCTTTCCTGTGAATGTGCCTGTTATGGAATAATTTCGCTCTCTCCTTATGCATCCTAGAGTTTTCATAGGCCTCAGCTCTGATTTCTTCCGACTCACTCAACTGTAACTTCCTTTCTACCCCAGTTGTCTCTAGGTCAAGGTTCAAAGTTTTTATAGCTCACATAACCCGATGCTCAAGTTCAACTGGAAGATGACAAGGCTTACTAAAGACAATCTTAAAAGGAGACATGCCTAAAGGGGTCTTAAAAGCCGTCCTATAAGCCCAAAGAGCATCAATGAGTTTATCTTCCTAGTCCTTACGGTTTCTACTCACAGTCTTTTCCAAAATCTGCTTAATTTACCTATTAGAAACCTCAACCTGTCCACTAGTCTGGGGATGACGGACGGTGGTTAAACGATGAATAATTGAGTACTTTTTCAACAATGCCTCAAAAGAACGATTATCAAAATAAGTACCCCGGTCACTAATAATAGCCCTTGGCATGCCATACCTGGAGAAAATATTTTTCCTAAGAAACTTGACAATGACTCTAGCCTCAGTTGTCCTAGTTGGCATAGCCTCCACCCACTTGGACACATAATCTACAGCAAGGAGAATATATTCATTCCCAAAAGAAGATGGAAATGATCCCATAAAATCAACCCCTAAACATCAAAAATTTCAACAATAATTATAGGGTTAAGGGGCATCATATCTCTTCTACTGATTTTCCCAAACTGTTGACATCTAGGGCAGCTTTTACAGTATAAGTGGGCATCTTTGAACAAGGTAGGCCAATACAAACCACACTGAAAGACTTTGATAGCTGTTTTCTTCCCACTAAAATGCCCCCCACATGCTTGATTGTGATAAAAAGAAAGAACATTTCTAATCTCATTATCAGGGATACACCTCCTAAAAATCTAGTCAGAACAATATTTAAACAAGTAGGGGTCATCCCAATAGAAAAATTTCACCAGAGAAAAAAATCTGTCCTTATCATGCTTATTCCAACCTAGAGGTATCTCACCAGTCACTAAGAAATTGACAATGTCAGCATACCATGGTTTAGATTGAATCATGAGTAGCAACTCGTCAGGAAAACACTCAGATATGGTAGACTCGCTCTCTTTTGCAAAATGATCCGAGACAAGTGGTCAGTAACTAGGTTCTCAGAACCTTTTCTATCTCGAATCTCACAATCGAATTCCTGCAAGAGTAAAATCCACCTAAGCAATCTAGGTTTTGCATCCTTTTTAGAGAATATATGCTTAAGAGTAGCATGATTAGTATGTACAATCACATGAGAGCTAATCAAGGAGGGTTGAAATTTTTCAAAACCAAACATAACTGCCAAAAACTCTTTTTCAGTTATAGTGTAGTTCAACTGTGTCTCACTCAGGGTATGGCTAGCATAATATATGACATGAGGTTTCCTATCTACACGTTGTCCTAAGACAACCCCTGCAGCATAGTCAGAAGTATCACACATCAGTTCAAAGGGCTCTCCCTAGATAAGAGGGTGTAGGATGGGGGCAGAAGTTAGTGCTTCCTTTAGCCTATTAAATTCCTTTAAACACTCCTCAAAGAAGTGAAAAGGTACATCTTTGGCTAAAAGGTCGGTCAACGGCTTAACAATTTTACTGAAATCCTGGATAAATCGTCTATAAAATCCTGCATACCCTAAAAATGACCTAATATCCTTCACACAAGTAGGAGGGGGAAGATTAGCAATCAAATTAATTTTTGCTTTATCCACCTCAATCCCATCATGTGAAATTACATGCCCTAAAACAATTCCCTTCTTTACTACAAAATGGCATTTTTTTCTAGTTCAGAGCCAAATTCTTTTCCATGCCTCTTTACAAAACCCTTGTCAGATTGGTCAAACAGTCATCAAACGAAGAACCAAGAATAGAAAAATCATCCATAAAGATCTCAATGCACTGCTCAATCATATCAGAAAATATAGAAATCATGCAACACTGAAAAGTGGCAGGAGCATTACAAAAACCAAATGACATTCTCCTAAATTTAAAAGTACTAACGGGGCATGTAAAGGTGGTCTTGTCTTGGTCCTCAAGTGCTATCGAGATTTGGGTGTAGCCAGAGTACCCATCCAAAAAGCAGTAGTAACTATGTCTGGCTAACCTCTCGAGCATTTGGCCCATAAAAGGCAAAGGGAAGTGGTCTTTCCTAGTGGCAGCATTCAGTTTCCTATAGTCAATACAAACACGCCATCCAGACTGAACTCTAGTGGGGACTAGCTCATTCTTGTCATTCCTAATTACGGTAATACCAGTCTTCTTAGAAACAACTTGAACTGGGTTGACCCACTTACTATCAGAAATTGGGTAGATTATCCCGTGATCTAACCACTTAATGACCTCTTTTTTGACGACTTCTTACAGGATAGGGTTCAGACATCTTTGATGGTCTCTATAAGGTTTAGCATTCTCCTCAAGATGAATTCTATGTTGCATAATGGAGGGACTAATACCTTTAATGTCACCTAGGGTCCATCCTATGACCTCTTTGTTTTCCCTAAGTACTTTCAGTAATTTACTTTTTTGGTCCTCATTTAGATCAGATGCAATAATCACAGGTAAAGTCTCATTAGGACCCAAAAAGACATACTTAAGGGAATCAGGCAAGGGTTTCAACTCTAATACAGGATCAGGGGTATGCGCCAAAGAAGGGGAATAAGAAGAATCAGGGGAAAGGAGATCAATCTCATCACATATATCATTATCAATCAAACATCAACATATGAGTCATCACAAGCATACACATCAAGCCAATTAACAGTATCAAACTCATCAAAAATAGCAGGTTGTCTTTGCAGATTAAAAATATTCAACTCAACAGTCATGTTTCCAAAAGACAACTTCAGCATATCATTCCTGCAATTGATCAAAGTATTAGAAGTAGCTAGGAAAGATCGACCAACAATGATAGGTATTTGGGTTTCAGAGTTAACAAAAGAGTCGGTTTTCAGAACAACAAAATCCATAGGATATATGAACTTACCCACTTTAATCAAAACATCTTTGACTATTCCCCTAGGGGCTCTAGTAGAGTGATCAGCTAACTGAAGGATTGTCTTAGTGGGTTTTAACTCTTCCAATCCTAGCCTCTTGTACACCGAGCATGGAAGCAAATTAACACTGACCCCTAAATCCAATAATGCTCTATAGATAGTCTAGTCCCCTATGACTATAGAAATGGTAGGGCAACCGGGGTCTTTGCATTTGGCTAGGATTTGGCGTGAAATAATTGAGCTCACATTTGAGGCTATGACAGCCTTCTTGGGGACATTGGTGGTTCTTTTAGTAGTGCATAACTCTTTCAAGAACTTGGCATAAGGAGGCATTTGCTGGATAGCGTCTAAAAGGGAAATGTTGATTTTGACTTGAGAGAAGGTCATTCTAATCTTATCAACATGAGTCTGGTCCTTCTTGTTCCTTAGCCTACTAGGAAATGGTGCAGTGGATTCATAAACCTGCTCAATAGTCGAAGGTTGAGATGTATCATCTTTCTTCTTAGACTCATCTTTCTTAGTCTCTTTGGAGTCAACTAGGTCAAGAGGTCGGGATGAGGAAGGGTCGATTGGGGTGCCATCAGTAACATCCCTAGAAGCGGAATCATTCTCAGGAGGAGATGGTGGAGACAGAGACGAAGAGCACTGAACAGGGACATCCATCAGGTCTTCTAAGTTATGATCAATTAAACGTCCTGACCTAAGTGAAGTTATTTCATTAACCCTTTTCACATTATCCTGGACTGATGGGCGCATCGAAGATGTACCTACATTCAAGTTAGGCTCTGGTTGACTAGGAAATGTTCATTTTCCCTATTGGCTAAGACTAGTTGAGACAACTGTTCGGCCATGGTCCTCACTACCTTCTCTAGACTATTCTGTGATCTCTCTAGATTGTTAAATCTTTTATCAATCTCATTATAGCCAGGAGCTGATTGGGTGTGGGCAACAGGGGAAGGAGGTAGCCTAGGTGCTTGATATGGCTGGATAGAAGCGTTTTTAGGGAACATTCCGGTCTGTGTGCTAGGACCTCTTAAGTTCTGACCTTGGTTCCAGGAAAAATTCGAGTGATTTCGCCACCTTGGATTGTAGGTTGCTGTAAAAGGGTCGTTTCTTGGCCTTTGATAGGCCATCTTCACTTGCTCAGTTCCAATTGATAACTGGTGAGCATAGTAGGGACAAGCACTCAAGGTATGGTCCAGTGATTGACAGTGAGAATATGTAATGGTAGCACTTTGAAAGACCTGAGGTTGCGGATAGTCAACCCCTTTAATTGTTCTCTAAAGCTGTAAATCTAGACTCTATATGGCTTAAGTCTGATACTGCATGCAAACCTCCCTTAGCACTGGCAATTCTAAAACTAAGGCTATCATCTCTAGTGGTCTCCCACTACATTGTCTTTTTCAGTTAAGTCCTCTAAGAATTCCCAAGCTGCGGTAGGACTCTTGGATAGGAATCCACCTTGACACATAGATTCTAGCATGGTCCTAGTTTGTTGGTCCAGAACCTCGTACACAATTTGACATAAATGCAACTGTTCAAGACCATGGTGGGGATACTTGGCCAATAAGTTCTTAAATCTTTCTATGTACTTCCAAAAAGGTTCCTTATCAAACTGAATAAACTGATTTATTTCATTTCTTAGTTTAACAGTTTTGCCATTAGGAAAGTATTTTCGCAAGGAAACTTTAACGAAATCATTCCAATTTGAAATAGAGTTAGCAGGAAAACCATACATCCATCTCTTGGCATTATCTTTTAAAGCAAAAGGAACAAATCTCAGTTTAACCACATCAGTATTCACATTATGAAAATGTATCATATTGCATACTTCTTCAAATTCACTTAAAAATAAATAAGCATCTTCAAATCCAGTGAATTTAGGAAGCATCTGAATATAATGTGGTTCCAGTTTCAGGTTCACATTAGTACCTGAGGCAGGTAGATCAAAGCATGAAGGTAAGGTTGAACGCTGAGGGTAAAACATATCATTTAAAACCTTTTCAGTTCTTTCTTGTCCAACCATTTTTTCAGGTTCAGGTTCAGGTTCAGGTTCGATCCTAATCAGTCTTCTTTTTTTAGGCTCCCTAACCCAAACAATCATGCAAATTTCCCACCCACTATCATATTTTTGGCCTTTTTTTTAACACAAGAAAATAAATTAAAATGATCTAAATAAAAACTACTCAAATAAAGATAGTAAATAATAAATAAAAACTAATAATAAATAAAGCACATAAACTAATAAAGACACAAATGTCGACCAAAATAGCAAAGTACTAAAAAGTGGTTGATTGAATACGTACCATCCCCGGCAACGGTGTCAAAATTTTATTGATGTAAAAAGAAGCGCAAGCGCATGGTATCTAGCTTGTAGTATAGTCCAATGAATACGGGTCGTTTCCACGAAGATGATAGAATCAAATATACCACTTTGTTAGTTTAAGTATTAATCTTACTCAGGACTCTAACCCTTAGTTAAACAAAGTGTATATATAAGCCAAACAAAAGAAACTTAAAAAATAATAAACACACTAAACTAACTCAAGAGTTACTGCTAAACATGAGCCAAAAAAAATAGAATAGAATAGAATAAAATAAAATAAAATAAGATCAAATGAATTAATGGATAACACCTACTAGCTAGATGAGAGCATAAAAAGACTAATAAAATGCGAAGGATTTGTACAAATTAAAGCTACAATGTGATAAGGTAAATTAATGCTAGCTGGTGGGCAATGGGCAAAAGCATAAAGAAATATTTTTTAAAAAAAAAAAGCCCCAAACCTTGAGACAACCACTGCAAAGAGTTAGACAAAAGCAACAGAATGAAAGGATAAGGGGCAGTATTGGGAATGAAACTGAACAAAGAAAAAAAAAACAACACAAATTACGTTCATTAAACAAAGAAGTAACATGCAAGGCAGTGGTGTAAAACAGAGCACCGTTAAAATGGAAAAAGAACAGAGCATGAGAATAGGCCTGACAACGGATCGAATTTGGAGCGAGTGAGCCTCCACCCACATTCATCACCTGCATCCATCAACTCCACCTGATCCACCCATTACCCGCTTATCGCTCACCCGCATCCAATCCATCCATCACCTGTGGATGAAGCGAGTGGAAAACGGGTGAAATGGATAAAATGCGCTTTATCTCATTTTTTTCGTTTATTGTTCAAATAAGTTTTAAAAGCCTAGATAATTACGTAAAACAAACCAACGGGAACCACATGCTTGAGTCTTAGATAACAACCATAAATTGTCTCTAATTTGGGGGGAAAGGAGAGGATTGTCCAAAGACTAAATGTTCAACACAAACAGTAATTCGAGACAAAGTCAAAGAGTGAATCAACTATAACACAATCTCTAGAGAGGCAAAGACATAAATCTTCAATTCTCTTCAACGAACTACCAAGTGGTGCCCATGTAGAGATCATCGCCAACCGAAGACTATCATTTAAAAAAAAATTAGTTAGTACTCATAAATTCATAATTTTACGTTAATTTTACTAAACGTATTCAAATACTCAAAAAATATATGTTATCCAACAAGCATACCGAATGGTCCGAATCCACATTAGTAACTTCGGTATTGCAACTTTTATCTTCACCAATATCGGCATCTTCAAATATTGTAGCACACGCTTGTGCATTACTAAATGAAGAAACTGAAATACAAGAAAACAATATGATAAATTAGTATCATATGATAAATTGAAATACATAATATAATTGAAAAATATCAAAGGTAATTTTATTATTACCTGAATACTCGCCAACTACCCAATTTTGCAAGCACATCAATGCCTCCACAGTATCAAAGTGAAGAGAAGAACGATGAGGACTCAATACCCTACCACCTGTACTAAAAGCACTCTCAGAAGCAACGGTAGATGCAAGAATTATTCAGACATTCCGAGCAATCTTTTTCAACATTGGGTACTTGGGATCTAACTTCCAAAAGTGAAGAACATCAAAGCCAGGCCTATCCGGATATGGATCATCATCTAAATAATAGTCTAGCACTGTCCTCACATTTGTCTTCTTTTTTTGGGTTTTCTTAGCTTCACCTTATAGAGTACTTTTGCTTTGGGTCATAGGAGGAACATGAAGATCAACCATCGCATGACGTTTGTCAAGAACATCAGAGGTAGATGGAACATAATCCTCACTACATCCTTGAGACTCCATGAGAAGGTCATACAACAAACCTTTAACTCTTTGAACTTTACCACAAGCCTTATCTCCATAAATCACCTCAAAATAGAACTCCACACACGCTAATTTGTCCCTAGGGTCTAGGATAGCCGCAATAGCGAGAACCCCATTAATTGTTAACTAATATTTATCAAACTTGTCAATCATTTTCAAAGCCATGTCCCTAATAATTTATTCTTCATTTGAAAGCCATGAAATCAAAGCTACCTTGATATCACATATGTAGCGAGAGAACAAATTAATAGTAGGATACTTTCTAACTGAAAATAATTTAGTCACATCATGAAACACTTTCAACTTTTCATAGATTTTTTCGGCCAACTCCCAATCAAGATCACTAGGGACAACAAACTTAAAACGAGGATTTTGAGTCTTTAACTTTGAAAAAACCTCTCAATATGGAAAAGCACTAACAAGCTTGAGATAGGTGGAGTTCCACCTTGTTTTACAATCAAGCACCAACTTTCTTGAACAATCAATCTTCAAACCCCTAGCTTTATCCTCAAACTTTTCAACTCTTTTAGGGGTTGATGCCCAAAATAAAACACAATTATGAATTGTTTCAATTCCCAAACCAATCACTTCTAAACCATCTTGCACAACCAAATTCAAAATATGTGTAGTACACCTCACATGTAAAAAGTCATCATGCAACAAAAGAGATCGAGAATCTAATCTCTCTTGTAAGATATCAACCATTGCATCATTTGTTGTAAAATTGTCAACCACCACAGAAGAAATTTTTCAGTTATATTAAACATATTCAATGTATCCATTAAAACTTGAGCAAGGATTTCTTTCGTATGTGGACAAGGCACATAAGCAAACCTATAAATAAAAATAATAAAGACATTATATTGTACGCAAACAAATAAATATCACATAAAATCATAATATAAAAAATCTCTTTGGGAAAAAAAAAAGTTACCTCAATGTCTTGTTGTGCAAGACCCATTCTTCATTAATAAAGTGAGCTGTGATTGCCATATAGCCTCTCTTTTTGATGAGAAGCTGTCCACATATCAGTGGTGATAGCAATTCTTGCTTCATAGTCCTCAAACAACTTCTTTAGAGCAACTCTTTCATTTGCATACATTTTCATAATATCATTCTTCAAAGTATTCCGGCTAATCAACTTGAAGTTTGAATTCAAGCTATGCACAAATCTCCTAAAACCAACATGGTTTGCAATAGCCCAGGGATACTCATGCATAACCACCATAGTTGCGAACTCTTTTCTTGACACTTTTTGACTAAAATTAGAGTTTTCCAAAACTATTGAACCATCTTTTTTAAGATTGCAATTCAAAAACTGTTGACGAATATCAACCTTAATATGCTTTTTAGGACATCTTTTTTCTAGATGGTCTTTGAGATGAGAAGTGTCATTTTTGCTTGTGGTGGACAACCTTTGATTACAATGCAAACAATCCGCTTTTTGCTCCCCATTTACCATCACCCTCCGAAAGTGGTGCCACACAATTGATTTAAGCTGTCTAGGCTTACGAGATTGTGTCCCCGTATCATAAGGTTCTAGATCTATAAAGTCATTTTCGGCATATGAGTTTGGATGAAGGGGTGGGCGACTATGGGAAGGTTGAGTCGCTGAAGGTTGTGGGATGCCTGGAGAAGGAGTTGTATTTGGCTCAGGACAAGATGAGGCATGTTCAGACTCATTAATATTATCACCTGTCATTGCTCACTGCACAAAGTAAACCAATACTCATAATTACACTAACACACTTATGTATTCAACAAAAAACAATGCATATGAAAATATAATAGAAAACTTAATCGAACCTAATTCCAACAAATATTCAACTAAAAAACAATACTAACAGGGCTCAAAACAAACATATAAACATCCAGAGAACTAGGGGCCCAAAAAATATTGCACAACTCGCACAAAAATATTGTTTGCTATTAGATGGAAATTAACAGCGAACTTCCAGAGAAGAAGGGAAAATACAGGCAAGGTGTAATTGGGAAAAACAAGTTGGTCTGTCAATAGTTCCAACAAGTTATGTTTTAACACAAATTTCAACCACCACAAAATCTTCAGTTTGGGCTGCTACCTTTTTGGTTCTCCTCAATGAGCATTGTTGTGTGATAGGTACACGTTATCTTCAGTAATTACAGGTCTTAGTTCCATAACACTACACAAGGATATTTGATTTGATTTCCAGCACATTCAACAACAGAAACACCACCCAAAATATACGCAAGGAGAGCAGTATAGACATGCTTAATCATCTTTAAGGGCACTGTTCATATTCACTGTTCAAATTTCAGCGCAGAATTTAGATCTGAAAAATTGAGGAAGAGGAGGTCGACTTACAGGGTTGAGAACCGTCGCCAACTTCGCCTTCGCCGGCGCCGGCGGGGTGGCTGAGCAATAGCGGCAGACGTCAGTTGTCGAGAGGGAGCTCTGGCGTTTGGCGATTTGCGAAGTGAAGATTGAAGAAGGTGGCAGCACTGACACTGTAAGGGAGGCCGCCGGAGAAGAAATAGAAGAGCGAACCTTCAGCGCCGGCACCGGTCTCTAGCGAACAAGACAGGCTGAGTGCCGAGTTGCCGACTGCCGAATGCCAAAGTGAAGTGATTCAAGTGAAAACGAAAAATGAAGAGGGAGATGGGCCAGATGAGTATTCGAGTAATTGGACTGACTTCTAAAAGAATTAGGCCAGATTTAGGGTTGTTTTTTATATATATATATTATTTAAGCGACTGGTGGGTCGAGTGATGGGTTGGGCGGACCATCACCCGAATTCGACCCGATCCATCACCCATTTAATTCACCCGTTTAGTCGAATTTTCATCCGATTTTTCGGGTCGGGTGAATCGGGTGTCCATCCGGCTCGGGTGAAATTGCCAGGCCTACATGAGAACGGGAGAAATAGAGTATTCAAACGAGGAAAAATTGGACAAAAATCTACAAATTAATTCGACTCCATAACCCAAATCTAGAATGAAATTGCTATTCAACTTCTCAAATATTTCAACAACGGTTTTTCATGCCCTCGAACGAACAATGGAAAGGAACCCAAAAACAGGTAGAATTTGAAGCGGAGGAATGAAAATAATTGGAGAGCTAATCTTCAATTGAACTAAGGCTACTGAACTAATTGCTGAAAAAATTGATGCCTTGGCTGATAATTTTCTGCCTCCACCTCTACCCCTATTTATACCTAAATTTCCAGCTCAAATCAGTTGCCAACGCCCATAAAATAAGGGTGGGTTGCTGATTTTTCACCTCCCCCTCTCATGGCCGTTTGAGTTGTTGCAACTCATGATCTCACTGAAACAGCCGAGTTGTTGAGGAGATATTTTCGCCCAAAAATCCGGTCATGACTAACGGTAGATGATGGCCTGGTTGCTTCTGATTTTTGCCAAAGAAGATGGAGATGAAGATGTTGGCATTGATGATGTCATCGAGGTAAGGCAGAAGCATGGACAGCACGTGAGAGGGAAAGATCAAGCAGCTCAGTGGAGGGCACATGGATTGGACTGAGAACTTGGGCCATAAATATTTCTATCAAATCCAACTTCTACATGCACCGGAATCTTGCATTTGGACCCCTTTTTCTATTTTTATTATTTCCAATAAAACAAAATCAAATAATACAAAATAACATAATAATACTAAAAATGATGTTTGTTGGCAACAAAAGTTGAAGTATAAAGGGCAAAAAAATATCAAACTTTCGGTTTCAACAGTATGTATGTACGTATATATATGTATAGATATACATGTACATATACATATATATATATTTATTATATAATATATATATTTAATAGATATAATATATATATATTATATATATATATCTATAATATAGATAGGACATATCATCATATATAATATATATACAGAATTATATATAATATATAAATATATATATATATATATATATATATATCTATATATATGTGCATATATATATATTCTATCTATATATATATATATATATATATATATATATATAAATATATATACACACACACACCCCAACACACACACACACACATATATATATATATATATATATATATATATATATAGATAGTACAACAGACATATATATATATATATATATATGATATATATCGATATATGTTACCTACATATATTATAATATGTGTGTGTGTGTGTGCGTGTGTGTGTGTCTAGATATATATGTGTGTGTATGTATATATATATCGATATATATATCTATATTCACATATATTTACACACACACACCACACACACATATATATATATATATGTTCTATTATCTGTGTGCGTGTGTGTGTGTTATTATATATATATACACACACACACACACATAATACATACGCTACATATATGATACCCCATAATCAGCATATACATACATTATATAATATATATATATATATATAGACATTATAAATATGCATATACATTATGTTATGTATGTATGGCATGTTATGTATATATATATATAATTATATATATATATATATATATATATATATATATG